>JARHVA010000931.1:2285000-2375000 GCA_037957365.1 Torreya grandis | reverse complement strand
TCAGTAGAAAAATAACATAGTATAAAGTGTCAAATCAAGCAAATAAATATGGAAATCACATGCATAACTCATCATAAACCTCCCAAGTAACACTATCCTTGAAGTATTGATCTTAAATGACCTTAAACTATGACATTTATCTATTACACAAATAAATTTTGTGAATTTCAATTACACTAATTGATTCTACCATGACCACCTTGAGATCTAGAACCTACAAATCATTCTAATCCAACACATGCATAAGATCAACTACATACTTTTTAAGATAAGAAACATGGAAGATATTATATAATATAACTAGAGATGGTGGAAATGCAAGCCTATACACTACAATATTGACTATTTCTAACACATCAAAGGGTCCCACATATCTTGGTGACAATTTTGTTGACTTTTAGAATTTAATCAAGCTCTTCTATAGCTTAACCCATAAGAACACTTTATCACCTACTAAAAACTACCTATTTGTCCTTTTAAAATCAAAATAACTCTTATACCTATCATTAGCCTTAGCCAATCTTTATTTGATTAATCTAACTTGTTATTCCATTTATTAAATCATCTCAGGTCTAAAGACTACCCTATCCTCCCACATGTCCCAACTAATTAGTGTCCTACGCCTTCTTCTAAATAGTGCCTGAAATGGTACCGTCTTCAAAATTGATTGGTATGAGTTATTATAAGTAAAATTAACCAATGGAAGATAATATTTTCACTTTTACTATTAATCCATGCAATACATATGAATAAAATCCTTTAACACTTGATTAACTTTCTCAATTTGACCATCAGTCTCTTAGTGATATGTAGTGCTAAAATTTAGTTATGCACCTAGATTTTAATTCATATTTATAAAAAATCTAAAAGTCATCTTTGGGTCATGATATGAAATGATCTTATCTATAAATCCATGCATCCTGTATACTAATTTTACAAAACTCTTCATAATAGTATGTGCATCATCATTCAAATTCCTTGGTATAAAATGAGACACTTTAGTTAGTTTTTGGTGGTCATATCATGCCTATTTTGTGACATTGTTAAACCTTAGACAAATTCCATATTGATCACCTACCACTTTCATTCTAGTATATTATGTGGATATAAAAATTTATTCAAATGTACAGCTTTATCTTTCACTCGCTCACATTCCAAACAACATGACACATAGTCTGCTACATCTTTCTTGATTCCCTTCCAAAAATATAGTGGTCTAAGCTCTACCATGAACTTATTTACTCCTAGATGTCCTAAATATTAGGCATTGTGCAGTTCCTTTATCACTTTATTCCATATATTCTCTTGATCAAGCACATACATCCTTCCATTATAATGCTAAAGACCATCACTCTCTAATTTGAAACCTTTATATCGGATATTTTGAGCATTCATAGACAATAATTTTTTGACATGAACATATAATTGATCTCCTTTTGAGAATTTAATCACTTGATACCTAAAATTACTCTTGATAGTAGCTATGTCTGCTATGTATATTTATGACTTAGGGCATTTACTACTCTATTTTTCTTGCCTTTGATATAGTTGATAGCAAAATCATAATTAGAAAATAACTCAAGCAAGAATCTCTAAAAAGCATTCAAATTTGGTTGGTTGAAGATATACTTGAGTCCTAAGTTATATGTCATGATCTTAAACATTTTTTCCAACAAGTACTTTCACCACGCTTACAAAGCATGCACAATTGATTAAAGTTCCAAGTCATGAGGGGCATAGTACACCTCATAAGTCTTTAGCTTTCTTGATTCATAAGCTACCACTACCCCATCTTTCATAAAGACTCCTCCAATTCCATCCCCATATGCATATATGATTACTAAAAATTAACCATTGGGGTTAGGAAATTTTAACACTGGTGATAATGTAAGCCATTTTTCAATTTCTAAAAATCTATTTAACACTTTTCTAGCTAGATAAAACTTTGGTTCTTACATTGTAAAAAAGTAATTACATTAGCTATCTTGGTAAAGCTCATAATGAACTTCCTATAATATCTTGCTAATCCCATGAAACTTATTATCTCATGCACATCGTTTGGCACTGATCATTTCATAATGGATCATATCCTTGATGGATCTACTAAGATATCATCCACAGAGATAATATTTCCAAGATATTGCACCCTCTCCTATCAAAATGTGTACTTAGATAATTTTCCATACAACTTGTGCTTCCATAACTATTGCATAACTAGTTCCAGATGTTGAAGGTGATCCTTGTCATTCTTATATTATATAATAATTTCATTAAAAAGCTAAAACAAAGTGATCTATATAATATCCTAGATACATTGTTCATGATATTAATGAATTATACTAGAGCATTAGTCAACCCAAATGGTAACACTATGAACTCATAGTGCCTATAACGAGTTATGAATGTTATCTTTGAAATATCCTCATCCCTTATCCTTAGTTGATGGTATCTTTCTCTAAGATCAATCTTAAAAAATATAGTTTCTCTAAGTATTTGATTGAAAAGATCATCTATATGATGTAGTAGATACCTATTTTTAGTAGTTGTCTTATTCAACAATCTATAATCAATATAAAATTGAAGGGTACCATCCTTCTTCTTGATAAAGATAATTAGTGCACCCAATGATGACACACTTGTCCTAATCAATCCATTTGCCAATAATTCTTAGATTTGAGCCTTAAATTCAACCAAATCAATGGTTATCATCCTATATTGTGCTTTAGACTAAGGTTCTAATCTAGTTATGATATTTATAGAGAAATTGAGCTCACGTCTTGGAGGTAATCCTGGTAATTTATATGAAAACACATCATGAAAATTCCTAAAAAATGTGTAATCATCAATATATGGTTCTTTAGGTTCCTACATTTCATTTATCTTGATGCTAAATGTTTGGCACCCTTTTCCTTGAGCCCTTTTTAATTACATTACATAAATCTACCTAAGCCTCAACTCTCTTTTCTTGCACTAAATTTATGTCTAATTTCCAAAATCATCCAGACACTCAACCATCTTTAGGTATCAGTCTACCTTGTCCTTATATTTTTCAATATGGTTGACTCATAAGATCACATCATATGACCCTAATGGTGTTACATATAGATCCACTACTATTTTTAATTTGGGCAACCTAATCTCTGATTTGACTAAACACTTGTCAACTATGACTTTTTACCATGTAATTATCATCACTCTAACTCTCCCAGATAACTTAATAAGAATTTTAAGAGCTATAAAACATTTAATATCCCCTGTATCTATCAAAATGGAAACTAGATGTTCAAACAAAATACTCAAGAACTCTATGGGTGAAGCTTATAATTTTCCTTATCGATTATCAACTGCGACATGTATTAGTTGTTAGAAAGTTCCCTATTATGAAGTAGGACCTTTATTTTTTTAACTTGTCCTAAGTTTACTCATGAGTACAATGGTCATCTCCCTAAATAGAACAACCTCTAGGTGGTCATTTCCTACTAATCTATTAGTTTTCCTTGAAACCACATTTGAAACCATTGCCTAGTTTCCTACTGCCTAACCTATTATTGAATTTAGATTTTTTTTTTGAATAGATTTGTGGAATATCCACTCCTCTACCTCAAATTATGTTATATTAAATTTAACTTAGAAATTTTAAAGTTTTTCTCTAACTTATCCTTGACCTATGCAAGAGATTTCAACTTTTATTCTTATTTGATTGCTTTCTCAAAGACTTGGTCCATGGTACATGTTCCATGGATTTCTACCTCTCCACCAATCTAGGGTTTCAATCTCATGATAAAATTCCTAATCCTAAACCTCTCTTTCACCTGGTATTGAGGTATGTACTTCAATATTTTGATGAAATGATTCTAATACTTATTCATTGATAACTCTTTATGCTCCAAATTTTGTAAATATGTGAGATTTTGATAAAAAGAAAGATGTGAAAGCCACTATGACTTGAGAAATGTCACAAACTCCTCCTAAATAGTGGTGGTTGAGTTAAGATTAATTTCCAACCTCTTTTTGGCCCACCATGTAGCTACCTCACTAGCCACCTAGTATGTTGTCCATACTACTTTACTGACCTCATAGTATTTTTGAATCATGAAATATTTATCCATGTCACTCATCCATACTTAATCTCCATCACCTAGAATAGTTATATCAGACTTAGGTTGATTCACTTTCTTCATAAATCTGGCTAACTATATAGCTACCTGAGCCCTCGAATCCTAAGGGTTTTCTCACTCAGTGGGATGTTCTTTAGGTTTTTCTTGATGTTCTTCTCTTTATGGATATGAACCACCTACTATAGATATGTAATATAGTCCTTGGTCTCATTGATAGCTATGAGAATGAGGTCCAACTTTGTTAATTTCTTAGTGGCAAATTGGTTAGGATCAAATAAAGGGTTACTATCATTGACATTTGATGGGACCTTTCTAGATACTCTAGCTTTCACCATCCTCCTTTATGTCTACAAAAGGATATGAAAATGTGAGTGGAATGATTAGGTCATAGAGTTTGAGCTGTAAATATGATACCAAATTTAACATCTCCACTAGGATGTACCTCAAAATACATAAATTTATTTTTAATTTAAAATAACATATACTTCCACTAGATTATACCATTTGAATCTAATTAGTGACCACATGAAATAATCTAAGTATATTGATTGTAAATGAATCATGCTAAATCATAAATTATTAACCAATATTATCATAATAAATACATCATAAATATTTGTAGAAGGTAATTACAAATATCCATCTATGATTGGTATAAACATATAACTACTACTATAAATGTATAATAAGTAAGTAATTATAGATCATGATGATGATGTTTCAATAATAAATACAATAGAATGTAGATATATAAAATATATGGATCCATAGAGCATAACTTGTCTACACTCTAGTATCTATGGCAATCTCAAGTGTCAACTCTAAATTAGTACTATTGTGGGGAGGGAGGGAATCATCCAAGCACTATTCCATACCAACCATGGATCATCAACCCCTACATAATACCCCATTAGGAAATGGCCCTCCCTTCATGGATGAATAGATATTTATGATGCATGAATCCATAACGATAAGCTAGTACCCATGTGCTATATGATTTACCAAACTAAGTATGCAGTGTATGAAAAAGAAACACATTATAACAAGATATTACACAAACATGTAAATCATACACATGAAATGACAGTTTCTCACTAAACTTAATTTAGAAAGAGTTTTAAATAATTAGTGATCTTTATGATCAGTCAATTTCAAACATACCACTTGATTTGATTACTCTCATCTGGCATTTTGATACTAGAAATTTAGTGAAGTTCATCTCACTTCTTACTCAGTATCAGCAATACAAGATTTTGTTAGCGTAGTATAACCAATAGATTCATATAGATTATATTATAATATAAAAAATAAACATTCTAAGCACAAAAATAATCAAAATTAAAACATTTATTCCATCATACATATAATTTAATCTCACAATATTATTTATCACATAAATAATAAGAATAATAACTACACTTTGTAATACCATCTGGGTATAATAAACATCTAAACTACAATCTTCTAATTACTATAAGTAGTTTCCAAATATAATGCACCCTATGATAACCCATATTATCATCATTCATTGTTCTTAAGTACAAATACTAAATACCATAACTAGTCATAATAAATTAGTTTTAAATCAATGAAAACATAAGCATCTATTCCAACAACTAGTTATCTTTCAAGAATCAAAAGTCACAAAATCTAAAAATTATTTTTTGTTTGAACATGACCTTACTTTTATACACTTTTTTAGGATTCTATATTTGTGTTGATATAGTTCTTCAACTCTCAAATTCTTGTGACCAACTTTTTTATTTGTTAACAAAACTTAGAAGCATACAACTTGATATACCCATATACATTATATTCTTATAATAACTCCTAAATCTTCAGATAAAAATATTTTGTTTATATATAAACACATGATCAAAAACATATGTCGAATGGTATATAAATATCAATAGACTTTTAAAACTCTCAGTCTAATTTCTCTGGTGTATTGGAGAATTTATATTATATAAAATAATTATTCATAGATAGTCATGGGTTCCATTTTTTTCGTGAGCTTCATTTAAATCTGTCATATATATATATATATATATATATATATATATATATATATATATATATAATCAAATTAAATACATAATGAATAGAGTTATTTATATATTTTCATGACTCATATTCATGTGAATATTAATACCTACATCCAATAAACTATTACCAGGTCATGCCATAATACTAGATTTATATAATATATGGCCTGATTAGTGGCATGAATATTATGACCATTTATATTTAGTGATATCCTATAAAATTATTTTATTATAAGGAATTTTCCCATATAAATAAGTCTTTGAATATCCACCAATACTCAGATTTAGGCATTTAAGTATTTATTCCAGGTTCTATATAGTGATATATCAATACAATTAGATACTCAGTATAAGTGTTTAAAAATATAATTATTTACTCATTTTATAATAATTTTTTTTGAATATATATACTACTTGGTTCACTATATATACGGTGATTTACTTCTCTTTTTTTATTCTTTTGAGTTTGATGTATATATTTAACTGGTACGCTTCCGATACAATTTGCTATTTATATGGTTTATTGCATAACATCTAGTATTCCTATGCTAATCAACCTTCTCTAGATAACATATTTATATTGTTATACAACCATATTTTCATTATAATGATCAAAATAACTATTATTATAATTATAATGATGCTATATATGTAATATATAAGGTCAACAATTTATATACAAGATTATTCACTTAGTTCATTGTACCTAAAGCTTATGATTCAGGATCAAATTACTACTATTTATTTTCCAATGGTTCACTAATATATATATTAGAATAACTATTTTTATAATTACAATAATGTTATATAGGTAATATATAAGGTCAACGATTTATATACAAGATTATTCACTCAGTTTATTGTACCTAAAGCTTATGATTTAGGATCTAATTATTACTATCCATTTTCTAATGGTTCACTATGCATGCATGCATACATACATACATACATATTATTTTTTGTTTTAGATAATAAAATTATCCAATATATATTCATATATCATATTTCAAATGCATTTTATATATACACAATATTGTATTTCTTTATATATATACTATATAAATGTATGTATCAATATATTCTAAGATGTGTCGCTATTTTCTTATGATTACATAATTTGATGATTTTAAATACAAACATATACACAAACCTAGTATTATTCAAAGCAAATTGTAAAATTATTAAATACAAAACATAGATTTAATACTATTTTGGAAATAATGATAATCATATTTTCCTTTATAGTTCATTATACAGCTCACATAGTTTGATGTATGCATTGGAAATACTTGCATATACTAATTATCTATGGTATATACATTGTGTTCACCCCTATATCTATTATCATGATCTATAAGGTAGAGGTGCATCACGTGATTGTTTATATATCCATCATTTTTAGTTATCAAGACCTCATTCAATCTTATTTTACTCTCATAGTTTCATGTTAATAATACCTACAGTTATCATATGTTTATGTATACATAGACCATTCATATAATTTACAGTATGTAAACAAGAACATAGATAAAATTTCATCTCAAAAAAGGTTTAAAATGGATCCCACCTCTCAAAATCTCTAGTTTAAGTCTAAGAATCTTCACTCTTCTCCCTCTTATACCGATTTTGTTCTCCTATTCAGTCTTCTCCTCTATTATTTGTGTCTTTCTCCTCCTATATATGGTGTCCCTCTTTTTTTTCTTTTAGAATTACCTCTTTTTAAACTTTCTTCTTTCATGAAAAAGGTGTATCAATCTCTTTTTAATATTTTCCCCTTTATTTTTGTTTTTCTTTATTTTTACCATTTTTTTATTTTTATTTTTTCTTTCCTTTTTATTTATTTTAATAATTTCTTCTATTTTTGTTTTTTCTCTTAAACATTATTTATTATAATTTATTCATTTTATTTCTATCGACACTTGGATGGACCCTATGAGAAGAGGTTTTCTAGGCATCTAATATAAGTGGCAAAATGGGGATATCTCACTTTTTTTGGGTGATAAAACTTGTGAGATGAACCTCTAGATTAGGGGCTAGCTCCCCTTGATGCATCATTTAAGATCATGTTCCAACTACTAAAAACCTAGGGGGGATGAAAAGGATTAGAACAACTAAAATTAAATATATTATACTAGTGGTGATGCATCAAAATATTTTTCTCTACCCTTACCTTGACATACACTTGAAACTAATGAAAAATAACACATACACTTCATTCAACATCAATCTCCCATCTCACATCAGTGTTCAAACATGGGGCCTTGTAGATGACATATGGTAGGACGAACTAAACAATAGGCATCCTAAGACACTCTATTAAAAATCCTACTCACTTACACCTACATTCTATTTAGATTCTTCTTGTTGACCTGTAAGAAGGAAAACACAATACACTAGGTACTAATGGAATCAACATGTGAAGGTAAAGGAAATTACACTTACACAAGACTAAAACTAAGCATGTACACTTAGTGAAATTTTTTAATGAGGTAAAATGATTTTCTTTATTTCTTCAAGGTAAAATTTTGGTAGGGATTTTCCATACCCAAGCAGAGAGATCCCATACAATGTTAAAATGGCTAGAATTTATAGACTTTGAGAGAGGGAGAGAGAGAAATAAGACCAAGGGTCACATGGACATGTGTTAAGCAGATAATTTTAGTTAAAATTATATTTTGAAGGGATTTGGGTTGATCTACACCAACTCCTACTTCATACTTGTCCAAAACAAGTCATAAAGATAGTGAAAAGTGGCACAAAACTACCATTTTGGCATAAGAAATTACCCACCTAAGTTACTTTCCAAAATTACCTTTATGAATATATATGGTCAAGTATGATGATTATTCTGAGAAAGAGGGTTTACAAAAAATCCCTCACATTCATTGGATTGATTCTTGACCATCCTTATGCTTGTGGACATGCAAAATCATTACTATCAATTTTCAAAAGGCTCTTTTTCATGCACCTTCTCCACTTGTCATCCAAAACATATCAATTATCATAAATAATCTATTAAAAATATATCATGACACCTATAAAAATATATCCTACTACCAGTTACAATAAAAATGCTTTAAAAGGTCCCCTTAATTGCTTTTCACCACTTTCTCAAGTGCTCACTATTTTGGCTCACTGGAATGGATGAAATTGAGAGTCTATTTGGGACACTTATAATATTTTTAATGAGGTAATATTAATTTTCATAGTTATCTAAAGTGTATATATTCCCTTCAAAACTTGTTTCATCTCCTAACTCATTCCATAGCTCTCCCACCACTCAAAATGGCCAAAAGAAGCTTGGTTATACCCTATTCATATAATTCCATACAAGTAAAGCACATTTTTGGAATCCTCTCAGAGTCAAATACAACTTATATGTGGTTTCATGACCACAAAATTTAATTTTTATGCTCAAAATTCTCTATTTCTCCAATTAGGTCTTTGTGTGGGTTTTACAAGGGTTTTGAGTGACCTAGAATCTTAACCTTGGTTCGATGCCATTTCAGGTTGGGATTCCCTAAAAATTAAATTGAAGACTCATAAAGGACCATCTATATATCTCATATATTCCTTTATGTCCCATTAATTATTTCATGAAAGTTATGAACATCTCATCTTGGCCATTTGAGCCATTTCCTGTACCCTGTGAGGGGTTTGGTTCACTCCCAACCAAAAATGGATTATTGATGAGTTACTATGAAAAAAAAAGTTAATAAACCTATAATTATTACCTTTAAACATGTTCAAACCATTTTTATATATCATGAAGACCCTAAAATCAAAGTCACCCATGTTTTAGAACAAGGAACATGTCATGTCAATAGGCTTGTTTGCCTTTTGAGACCCAAATTGACACTCCCATGGATTATTTTGAGCTCTTTTTACTCCAAAAAATATCATGTTTCCCTTAAAACATGTTCCAATAAACTATAAGCTATTTAAATTTCCAAAAATGAGAATGAACCCAAATTTAGCTTTTAGGCCTAAGGATTCCCTTCACCCCTAACTGTAAACCTCCTTGATTGGAAAACCATGTATGCTTCCATAACCTCCAATAAATTTTTATAGGTCTATATAGGTCGCTTATATATTATACAATCATTAAATTTATCTTTATAACCTCTTGGTCTAATATTTCATCATTTTTCCCAAAATTGGTACCTTCATGCACACTAAAAGTGACTTTGTTCTGAGATAAAATAGTGTATTTTTCCCTATTTAAATTGGAAAAATAATTATTATAGAGTTTTATATATTTCCTAAGGGTAATATGTACCAAATTTTATCTCATAAATCTTTCATTTGACCCCTCAACTTATCACATTTTTAAGGTAGTCTTTTTGAAGGTGTAGGATTGTGAAGGTAGGCAGGGTCTAGATAGTACGTAGAGGTTTCAATATTTTTTTGGGTTTTATTTAGGTTTTTATGGGTTATTTTTTTCTTTAAAAATAAATTTCAACCATATATATATCATTTTTCTTTCCAATACCTTGTCATCTCTTCCTTAGCACCATCTTCATGTTCATGCTTCAACTTGGTTATGTACAGATTGAGACATTCGTACAAGCCTGTAGGATGATATGTAAGTTAAAAATGGATTTTAAAGGCTCATAAAATGTGTTTTCAAAACTTTTTTTATCTCTCCTATCACTTCATCACATTACATGCCTCAATTTTCTTCACAAGACCTTCTTACTCTTGACTGTCACCAAACATCAAACCGTGACTGTGTTTTCATTTTTCCATGGTTTTAGGTGGGTTTTTTGACCTAAGAGTATATTAAAATCTTGTTTATTTAATTTATATCATCTTATCCACTTATATTCTTTGGTTTTAGTTTTAAAACCTCATTGATCCTTGATTGAAATTGACTTTCAAATAGGCTAGTTGTAGGTGCCTATTTTACCACCATTGTAAGTTGTCAAGATGGTTGATAACCCACGTAAGGTGTGTATAAGGTATTTGGACATATATTTACCAACATAAACCATCAAATGGCTCATTTTTATTCTTATATTCACTCTAAATACCATCTTACCTTGACTATTATCAATCTCTATACCATTACTATGGGTGGATGTGTTCCCATGCTTGTAGGTTGTTTTGGAGGCATTTGAAGCATGTTTGTGATGTCTTAGGGTTTGTTTGGATTTTATCTAATCCTTTTGAGCTGAAAAATTGGCTTTAGTTCTTATTTTTTGAAATATTTCATCATTTTTATATTAATTTATCAAAACCTGCTCTCACTGCCCTATGTACCTTGTGTATGGATAGGTGATGACCAAGAAGAGTTATTTCATGCAATCACTTCCTTTCTCATGATGAAAAATCCTAAAGTTACTTTTTGGAGAGATTGGAATTTTTACATCTTGAAATAATAGGCCTAGTAGTTCCTCTTAGGTGCAAACATCAAACTCTCCTTGGAAATCCTGTAGACACCACTATTGAGTTTCATTGTCTTTTTGGAATTTTGAAAGGTTTCAAAACATGCATGATCCTTTCCCATTGAGTCCCAAAAACTTAATGAGGTTTTATCATTTATGGGACTATAAGGTGGGAATAATAATAATCCTTAAAACCAAAAATAGCTTCTCTTTATGGAAACCAAACATACCCCTGGGAACTCTATTTAGGACGTTTAGGGACTATGGAACAAAACTCAGTCACCTCCTTCATTTGCAATTCTCTACCTTCCATGAATTAGTGAAGGAATTAGTTTTCATAAATGAAATTAAAATTCATGGTGATTTGAGAGGGGATTCCCAAATCCATCTCACATTCCTTGATGCTCCCCTATCACCTATGTACAGACTTCTTATAGGTTGGACTATGACATAGCAAGAAAGAGCAAGAAATTACAAGGTTGAGACTCAAACAACTTAAATATAAAAGTTTAACTCTTTAAAACATAATATACATCTGAAACCTCACCAAAAAACACCACAAAACTATCTCCAATGTGAAGGGAACATTTGTAAAGCAACTGGGATGACTGTAGATGCAAACTAAGCATTTGTCAAGAATATAAGAAATGTTCTCAAACAATTGAAATTTTCAAGGAAAGAAAAAGTATTGGAATTGCCTGAATATCATGCAAAGACCCATAAAATATACCATCACATCAATCCAAATCATAAAAAACTAAAAAAATCTCAAAAGGAGACCCCCTCTTCAATGCAATTTCCCAAAATGTTATCCAGAGTGTTAATGATTGTTCATAAAGGAAGATGCACCAAATTGAATCTTATTGATATGGATGTGGATTATACTTAGAGGCATATCCACACCCAAAATATTTTCTTCCAACTTCAACTGTATGGATCATGGTGAGCACTTGAAGTTGACTCTTCTTTATTTGCCAAGAGGAGAAAATGAGAAAATAAGTTGCAGAAGCATATTTGTGAATTATAATTGAATTATAAATGTGGAAATGATTATTTTAATGTGATTATTTTCTCTTCTCACATTTTTTGTTGATGATGAACTTGGGAAGTCCGTACAAGTGCCCCTAAAAGCTCCTATTTTTTAAGGAAAACTCATCTTTCTTGACCAAACTGATACATTTCAGTTATTAACAGATAATATATACTTATTAGGACATATGGAACATTATATTACCTTTTTACACTTTCACACTTCGTAAAACATCCACATAAAGCATTAAATGCACTTAAAATGACTTCTAAATGACCCAAAAATTAATAAATAGACCTAAGGGACTAATAAACAAAGGTATTATAGAATTAAATGGAATTAAATGACCCTTTAAACACTTTATAACATCCATTTAAATCCACTATAGACCTGAAATCTCAATTTTTTACCTATAGGTGCCCTAATTTGACTAGCAAGTCAAATTTGGTCAACAATTTGGTGACTCATGGGGGTAGTATGCCTACTATACTAACTAGACCAGTTGCCTTATTACTCCATTGGGTTTAGGATTCATCTAAGGACTGAAACAAGTAAGAGACTTGACTATTGAATCAAACCTTCATCAACAAGATAACCATTGACTACCTCAAACACACAAAAGAAAGAGACACACAACAAGGACTAAAGCAAACACACTCGTGCTACTAAGAAATTAGGTAAAATAAATAAAATATAAAATAATCAAATATGTACATACATTTTTTTCATACCTCCCTTTTCTGGATCAAAAGGGAAGTAGCTTAGGTCTCCTTCCTCACTAGATGAGTGAAGATGCTAAGCATGCTTCTTCTTAGATGGGGTGTTGGATGACTCTTGTCTTCTCTTTTCTCTTTGATTTTGTACACCATTCAATGGATTCATCTCCCATGTATTTTCAAGGTAGGTTAGGTCCTCTTGAACCTAAAATCATGATATAAACTATTGTCCATTTATCTTTTCATGACAAATCTGAAAATCCATATATGGGACAGCTTGTTGTAAGTCCATCTCTCCTTGAAGAATTTGATCATCATTTTACATTATTGTAATCTCTTTAAACTCCTCAAGGAGCATTGTATCAGACCCACTTTGGAGTGTTTCTTGTTGACATTATTAATATAATTTGTTGGAGGTAGATGCATATGTGGATGTGGGAACAAACTCCAAATTACATTCAAAGGGCTTAAAATAATCATAGATTGCTCTAGTATGATCTAGGATTTCTTCATGATGCTGATCTTCAACATGTATTTATACTTTCTCAACTTGAGCTTGCTTGTCTATGAGCTTGGTCTTTTCCTCCTCCTCATACTCTTGGAACATTTGCATGTAAATCTACCACATGTCCTCGCTTTTAGACACGTCTTCTTATTTTTCATGATTGGTCAGCTTCAAGGGATTTTCAAGTTCTTTGAGAGATTCAAATTCATTACATATTCTCTCAAATATTTTCCATAGGTCATCATCCCTTGGCTGTACTAAATCATGAAAAGGAGAGACAAAAAAGGCCATTTCCTCATCTTCTTTAGAGTCCAAGATAACTTATTCTAAGGCATCTTTTCTATCACAAGGATATTAACCTTTCATGTCCTCACAACCTAACTTCCACTCTCCATCATTCAGTGCCTCTTCGTCCTCTATCCAATATAAGATTTCAATGTCATCCTCGCTCCTAGTGACATCCACCTTAGGCATTTTAAAAATGGATATTTTATCCAAAGGGGATTCCTAAGTGGAAATACATTTTTCAACATTAGGACGGGAAACATGGTTAGTTGGAAGGGATGGAAGGATAGTTTCAAAATATTATGGAGGAGGGGTGGGAGGGGTTTGAATAGTTCCAAATATTTTTGCCCCAAAAACTTCTCCACTTAGGCATTATTTTCTCCCTCCTTCATGAGCTGCCATCACATCTTTCCATATTGGGAAGGTGGGTTCAAGGGTATTTTCATGGAGTTAAGGGGATGATGAAGAGGAGAAAGATATATCTAGGAAAATTGGAGTTTCTTTGGGATTGGTACCTTCATTTCAAGATGGAGGAATATGTCTAGATAACTCACTTTCATCTTCCATGATAGGTTTCATCCACATTTGATTTGCCAACTCAATTTCCCTTTCAAGGTGAGCCTCAAAACTCAATTTTTCTTCTTCACAATATTCCCCAAGTGTACTAACCTACTCCATCATGATATCTTTCTAAGCGGAGAAGTTTTTGGGAAAGGACAAGGAATTTAGAAGACCTTGAGGATGCCAAGATGGAGGTTGTTCATAAGTTCTCAACCTTTCTTCTAGATGGAAGATCAAACCACAAATGTCAAGCATATCATTAGAAAGATATGAAAAAATAAATTTCTCTATAGGGATCCATTCCCTTTTTATTTATGCCAATGCTTCCCCCACACTCTTAACACAAACACTAGGAATATTTTAACCATAAGCACACCTAGTGTCAAGGTCTAACATATAGTTTTGATAATCAAGGAGATTTCATTTGAAACTAGTAATAGAATGGCTTGAAAAGGAGCTAGGTGAGCTAGATGGAGCACAAATTTGATGAGGCTTCTCATTAACAACATATGCTTGTTTAGGATCATGACAAAGTTGGCCAAGAACTTGCTCATAGTTAGGAGGAAGAGGCAAACCTGGACACAACTCTTCAACTTGTGTCAAAACAAGATCAAGCACATAATTCTCCATGAGTTACTTCCAAAAATAGTATGAAACAATAAAACACATTCTATAGGTATACCTATACTTCTCAACCAATAGATATGAACTTGGAGTTACCATTGGTGCTTATTGAATTGCCTTCAAATGCTAATGTCTTGAGGAGAACACCAAAACTCCTCAAAGAATGGACTCAATAGTCCCACCAAGCATGGAAAAAACTATTGAAACATGGATGCACCCTATGAGAAGAGGTTTTCTAGGCCTCTAATCTAAGTGGAAAAATGGTGACATCTCACTTGTCATGGGTGAGAAAATTTGTGAGATGAACCTTTAGATTAGGGGCTAGTTCCCCTTAATGCATCACTTAAGCTCATGTTCCTACTATTAATAACATAGGGGGGATGAAAATGGTTATAATAATATAAATTATATCTATTATACTATAATTTATGTGCCAAAATATTGTGATCTACTCTTACCTTGACATACACTAGAAACTAGTGACAAATAGCACATACACTTCATTCAACATTAATCTCCCCTCTCACATCAGTGTTTCAACATGGGGTATTGTAGATGACATAATCTAGCATGAACTAAACAATATGTATTCTAATACACTCTATTGAGAATCCTACTTACTTACACCTGTATTCTCTTTAGACACTTCTTGTTGACCTGCAAGAAGGAAAACACAATACACTAGGTACCAATGGTATCAACATGTGAAGGTAAAGGAAATTACACTTGCACAAGACTAAAACCAAGCATATACACTTAGTTAGATCTTTTAATGAGGCAAAAAAAACTTTTATTTATCGCTTCAAGGTAAAATCTTGGTAGGTCTTTTCCATACCCAGGCAAAGAGATCCCATGCAATGCCAAAATGGCCAGAATTTAAAGAGTTTGAGAGAGGGATAGAGAGAAAAAAGTCCAAGGGTCACCTATACATGTGTTAATATAATAATTTTATTTAAAATTACATGTGGAATATATATGTTTCAAGCTATGCCAATTCATACTACATATTTGTACAAAACAAGTCATAAAGATAGTGAAAAATGGCATAAGAAACTACCGCCCTGAGTTGCCTTCTAAAGATACCTTTATCCCTACATATGGTCAGGTATAATGATTGGTGTGATCAATATGGGTTAAAAAAAATCCTCCGCATTCATTGTATTAATGCCTAACCATCCCTATTCTTATGGACTAGTAGTTTTTAAAAGGCTCTTTTTCATGCACCTTCTCCACTTGGCATCAAAAACTCCTCAATTCTCATAACTGATAAATTAAAAATATGGAATGACACCTATAAAAATCTCCTCTAGAACCAATTATAATAAAAATCCTTTAGAATTTCCCCCTAATTGCTTTTCACCACTTTCCCAAGTGTTCACTATTCTGGCTCACTAGACTGGCTGAAAGTGAGAGTCTAGTTGTGACACATAGAATTTGTTTCATGAGGTGAGATTAATTTTTGGATTTATCTCAAGTGTATATCTTCCCTCCAAAACATGTTTCATCTCCTAAATCCGTTTGTATCTCTCCCACCACTCAAAATGGCCAAAATAAGCCTAGTTTTCCCCTACTCCATACAAGTAAACCACATGTTTGGAATCCTCTAAGATTCCTCTACAAATTCCATGTGGTTTCATGACCATCCCCTTTCATTTTATGATCAAACTACTCTATCTCTCCAATTGGGTCCTTGTGAGGGCTTTAAAAGGGTTTTGAGTGACCTAGACTCTTAACCTTGGTTCATAGCCATTTCACATTGGGATTACCTCCAAATTAAACTAAATTCTCCTAAAATAATGTCTCTAACTCTCTTAAATTCCTCTATATCCCATTCATTAATTCATGAAATTTATGAACATCTCATCTTGGCCATTTGAGCCATTTCCTACATTACGTGAGGGGTTTAGTTCATTCGCAGCCAAAAATGGATTATTAATGTGTTCCTCTACAAAAAAAAAGTTTATAAACCTATAATAATTAAATATAAACATTTTCAAACCCTTCTTATATCTCAGCAAAAACCCAAAATGAAATTCACACCTATTTTAGAATAAGGATCATGCCATGTCAACAGCCTTGTTTACCTTTTGAGACCCAAATTGACACTCCCATTTATTAATTTGATCTATTATGAATAAAAAACATCTCATGTTCCATTTAAAACATGTTTAAATCAACTTTAAGGCATGTAAATGGCCAAAAATGAGAATGAACCCAAATTTGGCTTTTAGGCCTAAGGATTCTCTTCACCCCTGACTGTAAACCTCCTTGGTTGGAATAACCTGTATGATTAAATACCCACAATTAAAGTTTTATAAGTCTACTTAGGTCACCTAAAGATTATTAAATCATTAAATTTCACTTTCTAACCTCTTGGTCCAATATTTCATCATTTTCCCCAAAACTGCCACCTTTATGCAAACTAAAAGTGACCTTATTATGAGACAATATAGTGGATGTTTTCATTACTTAAATTGGATAAATTATTATTTTATAGTTATATATAGGTACTAATGGTACTCTATAACAAATTTTATCTCCTAAATCTTCCATTTGACCCCTCAACTTATCACATTTACAAGGTAGACTTTTTGAAGGTGTAGGATTGTGAGGGTAGGCAGGGTTTGGATTGTACTTAGAGGTTTCAAGAGTTATTTGGATTTTATTTATGTTTTTATGGTTTATTTTTGTTTATAAAAATACATTTCAATAATATATATCTCATTTTACCTTCCAATACCTTGTCATCTCTTCCTTAGCACCATCTTCATGCTCATGCTTCAACTTGGATGTGTACTGATTGAGACATTCCTATAATCCTATAGAATGACATGTAGGTTAAAATTATATGTTAAATCCTCATAAATTTTGTATTTAAACCTTTTGTATCTCCCCTATAACTTCATCACATTACATGACTCAATTTTCTTCACAAGACCTTACTCTTGACTATCACCAAACTTCAAACTATGACTATGTTTTCATTTGACATGGCTATAGGTGGGTTTTTTGACCTAAAATTATATGAAAATCCTAATTATTTCCTTTATATAATATTTAAATGTCATATTATTCACTTATATTCTTTTCTTAGAGTTTCAAAACCTCATTGATCCTTGACTGAAACTGACTTCCAAATCAGCTTGTTGTAGGTGCCTATTTGGCCATGGCTATAGGTTGTCAAGATGGTTGATAACCCCCAAAAGGTGTGTATAATTTTTTTGGCCATATATTTACCAAAATACACAATTTCATGCCTCGTTTTTATGCTTATATTCACTCTAAATACCATCTCACCTTGATTGTTATCAATCTCTATACCTTGATTTTTTGTGGATGTGTTGCCAGGCCTCTAGGTTATTTTGGAGGCATTTGAATCATGTTTGTCATGTCTTAAAGTTTTTTTGGATTGAATATAGTAATCCTAAGCTGACACATAGGATTTATTTCTTATTTTAGGATATCTTTAATCATTTTTGTATCAACCTCTCAAAACTTGCTATCACTACCCTATGTACCTTGTGTACAGACAAGGGATGACCAAGAAGAGTCGTTTCATGCAATCACTTCCTTTCTCATGATCAAAAATCCTCGAGTTGCTTATTTGAGTGTTTGTAATTTTTCCCTCTTATAATAAGAGGCCTATTAGTTCCTCCTAGGTTTAAACATCAAACTCTCCTTGGAAATCCTATAGACACCACTATCAAGTTTTAATGTCTTTTTGGACATTTTGAAAGGTTTCAAAACATGCATGATCCTTGCCCATTGAATCCAAAACTTTACATGAATATTGATTGTTTATGGGACTATAAAGTGGGTATAAGAATAATCCTTAAAACCAAAACTATCTTCTCCTTATGAAAACCAAAAATATCCCCAAGAACTCTGTATATGATTTTTAGGGACTAAGGAGAAAAACTCAATCACCTCCTTCATTTACAATTCTCTACATTCCATGACTTAGTAAAGGAATTAGTTTTCATAAATTAAATTAAAATACATGGTTCTTAGATAGGTAATTCTCAAATCCATCTCACATTCCTTGATGCTCCCCTATCTCCTGTGTAGGGACTTTCTGCATGCTGGACTGTGACATAGCAAGAAAGAGCAAGAAATTACAACGTTGAGACTCAAAACTCTTCAAGAGAAAAGTTTAAAACTTTAAAACTCAATATACATCTGAAACACCATCAAAAAAATATCAAAACATTATCTCCAATGTAAAGGGAACATTTTCAAAGCAACTAGGATAATTTTAGATGCAAACTAAGTATTTTGCAAGCATATAAGAAACTTTCTCAAACAATTGAACTTTAAAATTCAAGAATAAGTATTTTAATTACCTAAATATAATTTAGAGACACCTTTACTAGAACATCATATCAATCCAAATCAATAAAAACTAAAACAAGCTCAAAAGGAGACCCCTCATCAATGCAATTTCCCAAAAAGCTATTTGGAGTGTTAATGATTGTTCATAAAGGAAGATTCACCAAATTTAGAATTATTATTATATATTATGATTATACTTATATCCCTATCCACTCCCAAAATCATTTCCTCCAACTTTAATTGTACGTCTCATGGTGAGCTCTTAATGTTGAGCCTTCATTCTATGCCAAGAGAAACAAATGAGAAAATATGTTGTAGGAGCATGTTTTTGGATTATCCTTGAATTAAAAATGTTTAAATGAGTTTTGGAAGGTTAATATTTGTTCTTCTCACATTTTTGGTTGATGATGAACTTGAGAAGTCCATACAAGTGCCCAAAAGATCTTCTTTTTGAGAGAAAACTACTCTTTCTTGATCAACCTAGAAAATTTAATTTAGGAATAGATAATACATACTATTTATGATTAATTTAATGTGATATGACATTTTTACACTTTAAGACTTCAAACAAATCCGTACAAAGCATTAAATTCACTTAAAATAACCTCTAAATGACCTAAAAATGATCAATAGACCTAGGAGACTAATAGCCAAAGGTAGTATAGCATGAAATGGCATTAATTAACCCTTTAAACACTTTATAACATCCATTTAAATCCCTTCTAGACCCATAATCTCAAGTTTTTGCCTATAGGTGCCCTAATTTGACTAGCAAGTCAAATTTGGTCAACAATTTCCAATTACAAGAATCCATATATTTGTTAATTAAATTATCACCTCTAATGTCATAATTATTTAGTGATAAATTCATTAATCAATAACCTCAAATTTACTCTAATTATGCAAATCACATCTCTAAAAACCATAATGGTTATGCATGCAATCCCATAAGATGAATTCCATATAAACATTAAACTATCCAATCAAACCATGTGTAAATGACTATCTAAATGCAAACAACATCAAAACAAACTATGCTAACCATTCCATTATGAATCTAACATGTACTACCTAATGTGATGTGTGTAAGGTTCTAGCAATTTTTTCTATCCTCCTCTAACATCTCCATCTATGTCACCCTCTCTGATGATGCTCTCCCTCTATTCGACTCTGAGGGATGAAACTATCCTGCTTCCAACTCATGAAAAGAAGATACTTAGTCCATAACATAATGAAATATATACATCATAAAATGTTATTTAAATAACAAATTAATATGATTATAATGTAAAAATATGCTCTAAATCTAACACATAAGAATTTAATCATGTAACCAAATCAATATTTAACTATCCCATAACAACATATAACTCATTGTTTAAGGAAATAATAAACAAATTAAATTGGTAACTATAAATATCTGTAGATAATCAAGTAATTTTGCTTAACAAGGAAATCATGATGTAACACTAAATAATCCCTAGAATATTATACCCTCAATAGCAAGTGAAAAGAATTATTATTGCCCTAGTGGAAATAAAGGATTCCTTCATCCATTAATTGCCTCCATCATTGGATTTTAAAGTGTCTAGTTTTAGCCTTTTCACTTTTTTTTTCTTCCTCTTTGATTTTTCTTACCAGAGTTTAGGTTTGATAGAAAAAAATTATGTTGAGGAAGAGTTAAGATCTCTGAATATCTAAATTAACCTTCTTCTTACTTAAAAAAGACTTATTACCCTTCTTGTTCACCTTATTTCATAAAGTCTTCTTCCTCGTCCTATAGAAAATCCCAACACTCATATCTTTCTAGCCCATATTTTATTTATGAAGACAACACATTCCATGAAAATAGTCCATCTTTTCTCTACCTATAAATCATTATCTCCCTTCATGATAGTGGAAGCAATTTGATTAGATCAGATCTCTTGAACACCATGTTATGTTTATGTGACCAAACTTGCCTCAAGGAATCCCTACTAGCTAAATAATCAGACAATGAAGTCTCCATACCATCTTCATGGGGATAATTAGTGCTTTGATTTATCACCATGTGTGCCTCAAATTATGACCTATTTAGTGGTTCTTTCTTTAGATTTATGAAATACTAAGATGGATAACGGTGTTTCTAACTATTTTCATAAGTTATAAATTAGGGAAACCAAATTTATCAACCCATTTCTTCAAAATGTGGGATCTAGGCCCCACATGAAATATTTTTAGGCATTCCACCACTTTGTGACTAATTTGGTTGCATTTAAAAAATCTAAAAACAAGCAAATAAAAAATGAAGAATTGATTTCAAGAATCATGGGATAACAAAATATTGAATAAGTGATAAAGGAGATTTGAGAAATATGTCATTACATAGAACCTCACATATCTCTTTTAAGCATTTATTAGATTATTGTTTTTTTTTAAATCACATATAATCTTAATTTAACTATTTATGACTCAGGGCATGTAAATCCTATGTTGTTGAGGGGCTGAGTGTAACAATGACATGGAATGAAAATAGTAAATAATTGATTTGACAAGCCTTTCCTAAAATAGAAATGATATAGTGAAAGAGCACTTATCAGGAGTAAAATAGGTATATTTGTGGCTCAAGAGGCTAAAAAGGATGGAGAAATAGTCAAACACCTTTCATTTTTTTAGTGTAGTTCAAATATGGATTCGAACAATATAACCCTTATGTGGAAAATAGTGGCATGTCGTGCTAGTGTCCAATTATGACATTAGTGTCCCTCTTGGAGGAGCTCTCTTGAAATTTTAAATAATTTGTAGGTGGTTTGGGGGGATCAATAGGTGGGTTTTTTAATCCTTTAGAAGCTCATCTATTTCACTATTTCCATTGAATATCTTCTAAAACCCTAATGTGTACTTGCACACATGAAACAATATATGAATCAAATGTAAAATAAATGGAAAAAATGGGTTGTGGGATATCATGATCATGAAAAGTAGAACCCTTGTTGTCTTCATCATTTACCACATTAACCCCAATGTTAGGGGTTTCATATTAAATGTAATTCTCCCTTAGGGAATATGCATAATCAACATGCACTGTATGCTAGAATTTATTTTGATTAGGCCTTTATTTGATCAAGAATATAATGATGAATAGTATATAGAGTATCGAGTTATAATATTAACTAATTCTATGTAATTATGTGCCAAAATAGTAAGTTATAGATGTAAAATGCCTTGTAAGGCTCTTTATATAAAAATAAATTTGATTTGAATGTAAGACCTTGTTAGTTAGCCCACAAGTCATAAAAGAGGGATAAAATCATAAAATAAGACTCAAAGTATGGTTAGGACCCAAAACATGGGAGGAAATGACTACTAGATAGTAGAGACATAAGTTTACACTAGCACCACATGGTGTTACTATCTTGATAATGATGCTAGTGTCCTGAGGCCTAAAAATAGAGTTAAGACCATATAAGATAGGTTAAGGCCCCCTGTGACTCAAAGGAGGTGACTCAGAACCACTAGGGGTGCAATAGATTAGAAAAATAAGACATAAAAAAGATTAAAAGACCCAAATATCACCATGCAAAAAAGGCTATATTCATCACTAAGACCTTCATGTGAAAGAACAAGAACATACATAGTATGTGTGGTTGTTTGACCAAATTAAGGTGTGTATATTTGCACCCCTTTTATTATAGTAATACAATGAAATAAAAGTACTAGATCAAAATAAAACCTATGTGGATGTGTTCTAAACTTGGCTTAGTTCCTGGACAAAGAAGTGGACATGAGCTGGAGTGAAATATACAAAGAAGAAATCCATAATGTGGGTGTCCTCTATACTAAATCTAATTACTAAACTAAATCATTAGAGAAAAAACATTCATTTTCTCCCACCCTAAAATATACACTAAATTTGAGTATGTAAATTGGATATGTGGAGAAACAAGTCCCACGTGCCCCCACTCTGATATGTGAATTGAATTTGAGTATGTAAATTAAATATGTGGAGAAACAAGACTTGTTTTCCCCCACTTTAATGTGTGAACTAAAATTGAGTACGTAAACTAAATATGTTGAAAAACAAGGATTGTATTCCTCCACTCTAATGTGTGTATTAGATTTGAGTATGTAAATCTAAGTCTGGTGAAATGCTATGGATCAGTTATTACAAACTATCATGTGACCCAAACTGCTAAAACATTGGTGTCATCCTAGTGATATCTTGTTGATGATCTAAGTATAACATGGAAATTTGAAAATAGAGATCAAGGATGTGTGCTTTGCATCATGCCCCAAATATTGATATCTCAGTAATGTACTTATGTATCTAATCATTTATATATCTGAGTCAACCTATATATCTAAGTGAAACTATATATCTGAGTGAACCTATATATCTTAGTTAAATTGTATATCTATGTAAACTTGTATATCTGAGTCAAACTGTATATTTGAATCAAACTATGTATCTATGTAAACTTGTAGATATGCTTTAACCTATATATCTACATCAAACATGTGTATTTGAATATATATATATATATATATATATATATATATATATATGAGTAGACCTATGTACCTACATCCAACATGTATGTAATATATGTATCTAAATATGTGTATTTTAGTAGACCTATGTGTTTGAATATATGTATCTAAGCGAGTCTATGTGTTTGAATATTTTTATTAGAGTGAACCTGTGTCTGAATATGTTTATATCTAAACTAATTTATGTGTGTTTACCCCCTTTTGATGAGAGAGCTGAGACTCAGGTAAAGGTGTCTAACTAAAAGTTATAACTACCAAATGTTAGGTGTGAATTAACGGGGGTGATTTTGTTTTAAGCTTGAATATTTTATCTATTATGATAGTCGATTATTGAAATTGGTAATAGGATAAAATTCTGGTCTATATTGATTTTATTATAATAATATTAATTTTGTCATTTTTCAGAGTTAAATATGATCAATATATTAGTTTAACCAATATAGGGTGAGGTACATTGAGGTCATGTCCCATGTGCAAAAAATGGATTTAAAATTAGAGTTACGGCTCTCTAGATATCATGTTGGTAAGAAGTTGGTATTAGTTGGTAACATTGGCACATAAGGTTAGCCTTAGTAAGGTGGTATTTTATAAATTTGACATAAATATATTACTTGAATAGTTTTACAATTCATTTGAATCATTTGAGTTGATATTTATATTTTTTCCTAAGGAAGAGAGTATGCAGACAAAATGAGGAGTAACTTTAACCCAATATGAGGAAGTGGAGGCACTTATCTAGGCTAGAGAGGAGGTTGCCCTGCTAAGAGCCTATAACTTCTCCAATTTTTTTATCATTTTTAGTTCATTATTTACTATTTTGATTAGAAATTTGATAGTTTAGGGTCATTTTTAGAAATGTGGCACTTCTGTCTTGATATCATCACTAGTGTTTAGGACATGATGCTAGTGTCTTGGATATGGTGCTACTATCCTGTATGTAGTGCTAGTGTATAGTAGGCCTATTTTATGTTTTTTTATTATTGATGACTAGTGTTTCATGATGATTTTGGTATATTAATCATATATTTTATATTTTTAATTCCATATTTTGTTATATTTTTATAGGTTGATGTGTGTATTAGAGAGTCCTAGAGTGTACAAATGATGGATACCTTACGGGGTCTACCCCTAAGAAACACTGACATAATCATGGTATATATTTGGTCTTAGTCATGTGGAATCTTTATATTGGATTCCCTAGGATAAACACATGATTATTTTACTATGTGAGAGGTGGGATGCAAATACTAGCACATTCTAGTTACCTATTATGGAAATGACTATCAGCCTGGAAGATGTGTATATGACTATATGATTACCTATTATTGGTTAGAGAGATGTATTATAGGAGGATACTAGTGATTTTGATATAATGTGGTCCAATAGGTGTTTTATTTATATGTTTGATGGACTCATTGTATAGGGAACCATATTAATATATTATTATCACTGATCATCACAATAAATGTTTCACAATTATGAAATTTATTAGTTATCTTATTTGGATTCTTTAGTTGTCTATGGATAAGAGTGGGGTATCAATATCCTGCAAGATGAATGAGATAGTGTAGTACATAGAGGATAATTGTACTATACATTTTTGGGGTCACACTATGCTAGCCCACTTATACTTTGGTTTGTACTATTTTACATAGGAGATGTGCATCATAGGTATTGGATATTTCATAGTATTTCACTATTGAGAATATTAACATATAATAATAAGTAGACTAGTGTTTACTCTATGAGGTGATTGGGCCCACCTACATTCATTTATAAAGAGGTGGACTAGGAAAACCCATGTGCCCAAGAAGAACACAGTGTTGTGTCAATAGGTTTTAGATAGGTTGATGGCTAGAAACATTATCTAGAGGCCCTACAAGGGATATGAGTGATGGTGTAAGGATGATATTCAAATGAGATAAATTAGAGTGAGTTATTACCTACATGACCATTAGTTTAACATATATGATAGGTTCTAGTATGATTAAGTGGTATGATAATTTAATGTTACTCACAATGTGCCTTCAACACATGTGGTGTGGTTGAAGAATTCATGATCCCCAATGAGGCCAGGTAATAGACCCAAATCATTGAATACAAAATTAGTCCCATTTATATTGATAGAGTAGGATTTGGTGATTGACATACCATATGTGGATGATGTAAGAGATAATGATACCTATACATCCTAGTGGAGAGATCATGTATGGGCACCTATATCTTCCAAACGTGGGGTTATTACAGAACATCTAATGGATGTGGAGTCCCTTAGGGTTGTTGATGCTAAGTTGTCATTATATAATTGTATATTTTGTGTTTGATTACTTATTAACATATTTAAGTATCATATGTGTTATGTGGGCATGTGCAGGTTTAGGTGATGATGATTATTGGGAGATTACCATCAAGTCTACACTTCAAGTACTAACATGACATATTATTAATGATGTCATGGATGATGGATTAGTGGAGAGGGATGCAACTATTATTAATATTCATTCCCATTTATTTTATTGAGTTTCCATAACTATCATCGTATATAAGATAGAATCTATAGATATGGATGAGGAATTCACAGAGTTGTAAAGATGGTTTATCCTTGCACCTAATACTCTATGTGGGGTAATTTGATGGATGGTGTATGATTAAATACATTTACAATGAGAACATGTGGAGTTTATGGTTGAGCTAGGCATTTTTCATGAGAGAGATTAGACATAATCATCGATATAGGTCACCAAGGATAGTGGGGCCTCCAGTTCCAATATGGATATGTGTGAGAGTGAAAGTGAGGGGGCTAGTCCAAGCAGCCATGGCCATATTATTAAGCGCTGTATAACATTTCTATTAAAACTATGTTAGGAGTTATATATATGGATGTTTGTTTTTATATGGCCATTGTGTATATTGGTTATATTATGCATGTTTACATGTGCTTAATTGTTTTGGTTATGTGAAATGGCGATACTAGTATATGGTAAATTTTTCTAAGTAATGGTAATGATTTTTTTTCTATTTATAAATGTTTAAGTATACATGTGTAGTGGAATAGGGATGTTATTTGTTGGTATAGGTTTTACAAATTTTTCATAGGTTATCTACATCTAGATCATGTAAATGTGGTATGAATTATTTGAACCCATATGCCATGGTGAAAAAATAACCATATTTATCATAATGTGTTGATGTACAAGTAGACCCTATGACATATACTGTGTGGGATACACTTCTAATGGCTAGGTGTGTATACTATGTAGCAAAGAGCTTGATTGGTTGCCATGCTAAAACTATGCTCTGAGCTTTGTGATCTCTCATAAATATCTTGATTGTATATTGGAAAATTATTTTATGTTTGTGATATCTTGAAAATATCTTGATTGGTGGTTGAACTAAGACTATGCTTTGATCTATCTAATTATTTTAAAATATCTTGAATTGTGTAAAAATTGAGACTATACTCTAATCTCTATGATCATTCCAAAATATATTAATTAGTGTGTGAATTGAGGCTATGCTCTAATCTCTATGATTATTTCAAAATATCCTAATTTGTGTGTGAAATAAGGCTATGATCTTATCTCTATGAACTGGCTCCTATCTCTATTGAATCTATATTGCATGAAATCACTCATAAATAGGTGTCCTAGAAACCATGTGGCTCATACGATGAGTAACTAATGTCTCCTTAAATGGAACATCCTAGGATAAATATATCATAGAGGAGTGTGATCTAGGAAAATTTTGAGAATGATATCTTGGTGCCCCTTGTGTTAATTTTATAATGACTCGATTGACATAATGGTCATTGTGGTCTTAGAGTGCATAATAGTGATTTTTTGAATGTCCATTTATCTTATGAAAACTTTAATATGTCTTAATTTATACCCTATGCAAATGGTGTGATGGATGATGATTAGTAGGATAAATTGTGATCATCTCCTTATCTAGTATTGTAAGGAAGATGTCATGAGGCCTCTCCCTATCTAAAAACTATATAGCCCCTATGTTTGTGTTTTATTTCCTACTAAATGTAGGAGGTGGTGTGTGAAGTGGCTATTTTCCCTTAATAATTATTTTTATTGGTTTTTTATGTTCAATTGGTTTCTTAATTAAGAGTGGAGTAGGTTCTTTTACCATGTTAGATGACTATGGACGTGAGAGATATAAATTCAAAAATATCTTTAAATGTGTCTCATATAGTCCTAATGCTTTATCTAATCCTAGAGTTGTGTAACATAGAGGTATAAATCATTTAGATGTATCATATAGTAATTTATTTTCAAGAGGAAGAAAGAGGCCTCTATAAAAAATGCATTGTACCTCTAAATCTATCGGCTAGTAGACTAATTAATGCATACATGTTTTGAATCTTAAAATATATACATTTATTATTTATAACTGGGCTTGGTATAGTGAAGGAAACCTCTCATATGTGACTAAAGGTCCCTTGTTTTTAATATAATTCATGAGAGATACCTCTTCTACCTCATGGTATGTGTATAGTAAACCACTAGGGAGTGAATGATGAAACCACTCTATTTCCCAATCCTCTAGAGTCTTAAGGAATAAGTATAAGAGAATCAAACTACTAGTAAAATGTTACATAGCTTTCCTATAATCTTGGAGATGAAAGTATGGATCTCCATGTCCATAAAACTTTGGTAAACTTTTTACTTACAAATTTGTTGGAAACAATGCATTGAAAATTCTCTATGGGATGGGATTCTTATGGATGTCATTGGAATCCTCCCATGAGTGATATGTTTTACTTTCCAATGTGAGATGGTGTAATTTTTGTTTTAAATCACCCACACCATGCATCAAGGACATTACCTCTTTACAAGGTATATTATCATCATTAAGAGTTTATTTTAATTATTTAATTTTGTTATTTATCTTAACTATTGGTATATTGCATTTGGGAAAAAATTGGGGAGGTTTGGTTTGTTCTCTATTTCATTTGGAGGTGTGATAGTTTGGACCTTGTTAGAGGGAAATGATCTATCACCCTTGTTTAGGTTAGGTTGAGAAATATTTTTAATTGTATTAAGGGAGGTTGAGGGAGATTTATTGAGATCTCATATTTTCTTAGTTTAAAAAGAAGTATCACATGATAGTAGACTAGAAGTTATCTTATTATCATGTGAATGTAATTAATGTAGAGTATGAATATATGAATGTGTGTGTGTGTGTGTGTGTGTGTGTGTGTGTGTGTGTGTGTGTGTGTGTGTGTGTGTGTGTGTGTGTGTGTGTGTGTGTGTGTGTGTGTGTGTGTGTGTGTTGAGAAATATTTTTAATTGTATTAAGGGAGGTTGAAGGAGATTTATTGAGATCTCATATTTTCTTAATTTAAAAAGAAGTATCACATGCTAATAGACTAGAAGTAACCTTATTATCATGTGAATGTAATTAATGTAGAGTATCAATATATTAATGTGTGTGTGTGTGCGTGCGCATGCATGCGTGTGTCTGTGTGTGCATGGGTGTGCAAGTGTGCACGTGTGTGTGCGTGTGCATGTAACTGTGCATGTGTGTGTGCATGTGCATGTGCGTACGTACATGCATGCTTGTGTGTGTGTGTGTGTGTGTGTGTTTGTGTGTGTGTGTGTGTGTGTGTGTGTGTGTGTGTGTGTGTGTGTGTGTGTGTGTGTGTGTGTGTGTGTGTGTGTGTGTGTGTGTGTGTGTGTGTGTGAATTTGTTTGAACAAGAGAAATAGCTGAAGTAGGAGGAGAAATAGAAGGTGTATACTCCATATATTATTCACCATAATTATAGTAATCATCATTACTCCTACGTTCATCAAAATCAAATTTTAATTCACATGTAGAAGTAAGAGTAGAAGTATCATTTTCATTCTCACTGAGAGAGAGAGAGAGAGAGAGAGAGAGAGAGAGAGAGAGAGAGAGAGTAGGATAAGATTTTAACATTTTACTACTATGCAATGTGACATCATGTATGTGTGTGTAACACAATGCATTTCTTCCATAGCTATGTGTGGAGTTCATGAGTGATTATGACTTTGAATCTTAGATTAAAGGGTAGAATAAGTAGAAATCATGTTTTCATTTCACATATTATGACATGTAGGAGAAGAGTTAGAGACATCTACATTATCAATATGTTGTAAAGAATCATTGAATTGATCTTGGAATGTAAAATAAGGCAATAAAATACTTTCATCTACCTTAGTTTTTATATTGGTAAAAGGTTCAATATTATTGGTACATTCATTTTTTAATTTAACTGAGAAGGATTAAGAAGATGCAATACTCTTATTTACTTGAATCATGGAAAAGTGGATTTCATGTATAAAACTTATATTAATTTAATTTGAATAAGGAGGTAGTGAAAGTAGTTGAGAAGCTAGGATCATATTGGAACAAAACACTACCAGCAAGAGGTTATTTTGGCATTATATTGTTAGTTTGATTTTGAGGTGTAAGAAAGAGGGAGAGGAAATAGAAGAAGATGTATCTAGTAGATCCTCATCAACATTTTCATTTTCATGATCATAGTAATCCTCACATACATCATTACAACAAAAGTCATCATCATTATAAATGAATTAAATATCATGATCTAATGTACAATCTTTAAATTTTATCCATTCACTTTTATAATTGTGAGAAAAAATTAGAAACTCACTAGCTAGGTGAGGGGTAGGAGGCTTCTTGGATGCCATTTTATACTTTCCAAATAAAATAATTCAAATAATGAATAAAAATCACATAAGAGGTATAATTTAATTTAATATAGGTATATATGAAATTATGATAAATATTTAACCCAATGTGTATAGGGAATTAGGATTGTACTTAAAACCCTCATTGCTAGTATTTAGATGTATAAGGACCTAGTATGTGGATCTAGGGTTTGAATGAGTGTTATTTTGTTAAAATTTAATTAAATAAAATTAATAAAACCCTAATATAGGATTAATTTGAATAAAATCAGTTGTGCTAAAAATATAGAAAAATAAAAGTTTGTAACCCTAATTTAGTACATATAAATTTCAATGAGGATTACCCTAGGTAAAATTAGGGTATTAAGAAATATTCAAAGTAAGGTGGGTTCACCAAATGTTTTAATTAGCTAGGACTTAGGGTAATCAAATTATATTTTGTTAAAGGTTATAGTGTAATAATAACTTGGAATGAAAAATAGAATTAATTGATTGGACAAGCCTTTTCCAAAATATTAAGGATATAGAGAAAGACCACTTACTTAGACTAAAACAAGTATCTACGTGGCTCAAGAGGCTGAAATAGGTTGGATAAATAGTCAGACACATTTTGTTCTGTGACTATAGTTAAAATCTAGCTTTAGATAATAAATCCCTTATGTGGACAGTTGTGCCATGTGGCACTACTATCCAATAATAACACTTGTGTGCCTCTTGGAAGAGCTATCTATAAATTTCAAGGAAGCTTCACAAAGTTTTGGAGGACCTATAATTTGTTCTGTGTCTTTTGGAAGCTCACCTATGTCACTATTTTCGTTGAATATCTTCCAAAACCCTAATGAATACCTACAAAGATGAAAAATAACTAGATCAAATGCAAAATTAAGGAAAAAAATGGGTTATAGGATATAATAATCACATAAATCAAAACCCCTATTATCCTAGTCATTGCCTACATTAATCCCAATGTTATGAGTCTTAGATCGAATGTAGTTCTCCCTTAGGGAACATGAATAATCAATGTGCACAGTATGCCATAATGAATTTTACTTAGTCCCTTATTAATCAAGCATGCAATGTCTAAATCTAATAGATGAGAAGTATATATAATACTGATTTATACTATTAATTGATTATATGTAATTATGTGATGGAATAGTAAGTGCCAAATATAAAATGCCTTGTGAAGATATTTATATATAAGTAAATTTTATTTGAATGTAAGACCTTGTTCATTGTCCAACAAGTCATAAAAGAGGGATAAAAACATAAGATAAGGCTCAATGTAAGGTTAAGACCCAAAACACATGATAAATTAATCATTAGACACTAAATCTATAATTAGACACTAGCACCACATGGTACTACTATCTCGATAATAGTGCTACTATCTTGAGACCTAAAAGTAGAGTTAAGACAATGCAAGCCAAGCTAGGGGCCCATATGACTAGGAGGAGGTAACTCACGACCATTGGGGATGCAACAAATAGGGAAAATAAAACATAATAAAGATCAAAATACCTAAATATGACCATGTGAACAAGGTTTGTATTCATCAATAAGACCTTCATTAGAAAGAGCAACAAAAGACATAGTACTTGTGGTTGCTTGACCAAATTAGGGTGTATACACTTCTCAACTATTTACTTTAGCAACCTTAGATCTTACATAACTAGATGAAGATTATAAAAATGGATCCTAAGCCTATACTAAAACTCCTCTATTTTTAAAAAACCAAGTTTATTTATCCCACACAAAATTTGGGTCCTCCACTAACTCAAAAATGATCATGAAAAACCTTGTTGGAAGCATGGAAAAGGAATGCTATGATAAATAATGCCTAGCCAATTTTGACTAGTGAAATATATCCTTTTAGGAGGGGTGACTTATCATACATCTATAGATTAGGCATTTACATTGAGGATCATTTTCTAGTGTTTGAATTGCCTCATCATTTATCCCTAACATAGGGATTATACTAGAGAATGCTAATGAAAAATCCCCTAATAAATACAACTCAAAATTAAGTTGTTCCCTTAATTTTTCTTCCTCACCTTAAAAATTTCATTAGTCATAGAAATAACCTTAAGTATCCTTTCATCCACCATGCCACCATTATTTAAATTCAAAATATGGAAGGGTACAACTTTGAATCAAATTTAGACATAGATTAGGGTTTTTTAGGTAATTTTTTGTTTGTAGAAGTCACCATAATAATGAAAATGGTTTATGGCACTCACACATTCTATAAGAAATAATGTATCACCCTTTATGCTTTATTTTAACTCGTGACTCTAGTGGAATCACAAGTGTCAAAAAAATTAAAAGGAATGGTTTATCCATTTCCCAGGTCATTTTCTTTACCAAGCCCACTACCAAACCCTAATCATCCTTTTTTTTATAATCCTTGATATGAACTTCCACCCTTTCCTATCCAATTGAAATCCTCTTCACCTAATTGTAATGTAAATCTTTGTTATTGGGCACACATTCTAGTCTTAATGTCACCCACCATCCTTGCTCCATGTTCTTGGACTCTCCTTCAATGATTGAATTTGGTACAATTATTAATATATTGTAGTACATTATCTATTTTTTAATATAATCTTTAAATATTTATAACTCATTTAGATCCTTATAATACTCTTTTGCATTATATATTCCACTTTGTTTTACCCATTTTTATATAGATTAAGGAATGTTTAATCCTAACATTCTTTTAGTGGGTAATTTTTTTTCATAATATTTATTTACATATAAATCAATTGCTCCTCTTAGGAGCATGAAATTTATTTATAAAAAAATTTATAATAGAAAATATTTAGTTAAATAAATATAAATATTGACTATGAATATATTAATTTTTTTCATAGAAATTACTAATATCACTAAATAAAATCAATCTAGCTTTAACATCATCAATTATTCATTTAATTCATGAATTTATTAACATCTTCCTCACCTCCTTATCAAATGATTTTTGTACAATGTTTCTGTTACTTTCTTCGTAATCTCCTCAACTAAGTTTTTAATTAGTGAACTCAACACTCATAGACCTTGTTTATTCCTTAAGTGGTCATCCTTTTCTTCTATATAATCCACCATGTTATAATAACCACTATGTTTTATTTATCTACCTTCATGACATATTTATATGGATTATTTTCTAACTCACTAAAGTTATCCATTAATCTCTTGTTACATTAGATTTATAGGGTTTCACTCCCATCAATGTGCTAACAAAGTCCATTATAATTTCCTTCACCCTCTGTTCAAGTGAGTTCCACATGGTACTAAAAATAGTCCTACTAGCATCCTTAATCATAAGTTTGATTGGAACTTATCACAATAAAATTGTTTGTTTCATCTTTATTTTTACATCACTTAATTAAAACCACATTGGATTGTGCCCTTCCTCTTCCATCCCACCACACTTTAACTAAATCCAAATTATTAATTTATATAAATAATTAAATGTTGTGATTCTTTTTTAGTTTCTACTCTTCAAAGTTTAATTTTTTGGATTGAATTCTTAAGTATTACTAGGAATGATTGAATTATATAGAATGTTGACATCTCCTCTCATATTTTGAAGTAAACATATAACAAATTTAAATGATGAGTAACTGTATATCTAAATCATTAATCACTTTAGCTAGAAAAACATGAGTAAGGGGCATCCACACCATAAAAACCACCTAAGACATTAACCATAAAGACTCTCTTTATCGAGTATGTAGAGAAATTTATACCTTAGTGGATGATTATAAACAACCATCATCCTTACCAATTACACTGAAATAATTTTGAATAATTTTAAATTTATTTCTCATAAGGCTGGGTTTATGTTCCTTCTTTATAAAAATTCTACAAATATTTTATCTTTATACATATTTTACTATACTAATGATTTGTCAATATATATTTTTTTAATTACTAAAAAGAAGGTTAATATGGTCTCTCACCTAGATATACATTGCAATGAGTTGTGTTCAAGCTAGCAATAGAGTAAAACAAACCAAAAATTGGCTTAAACAGAACTAGACATTCAAACATATGTGCAATGCAAATTTACCAAAAACCTAGTACACATTAACTAAATCACCATCCTAAAACATTAGAAAAATTGTAAAGTATAGAAGCTAAGATATCTTGATGTTTTGCAAAATCTTTTGAAGAAGACCATTGTGGGAAGGAAATTATTCAACATAATTACCCTAAGAGATCGCAGTGCCATCAAATATTTTTTATTATTATTATTTTAAAAAAAACTCAAAAACCATCCACTTCAAAATTAACACATTGAATTTTTCAGCATTTAAATGATCTTGAAATTCATATCTAGTGTCAAAGAAAGATGATATACTCCCTCTTCAATAAACAGGGACAAATTGGGTGGTGTTTATCTTGGCACAAAGACATCAAATTTCTGCCAAAAAAAAATTATATCCTAAACTTAAAAATAATAATAATAACAACTCATCTTTGGTATCCTCATTCAAAAATATATTAAAAAAAAATCTAAACAGCTACTGATTAGTCAAAATCTAACGCATCCAACTTAACATCGCTGATCTAATACCTAACATGACATAATATTTAATACAAGACATTGATACCTATGGAAAAACATTGGAATATGGGGAGGAAAAGTGACAAAAGTTTGGTAGTGTGTTTTTTTGGAATGGACATAGGATCCGATTGATTGTAAAATGCAAAAGATGGAGGACGGGTGAGAAGAAGCAGGAGTCTACAAGTATAGCCAAACCAGATAGTCAATTTTGTGCATATTCATCAATCAATATCAAATTATTTTTGTAAGATGTCATCCAATTTTCTAAATATAGAATTGAAATAGGGTTGTGTGTAGTTTTTATTTCTTTAATTTTATGAAATAAAATGGAATATGGTTGTTAATGGATGATTAAGAGAAGATCTAAAAATATTTTAATGATTGTGCGATTTGAGATTTCAAGTTTGAATCCTTCCTTAATAGTGAGGAAAACAAGACTTTAGAATAATTTTGTGAGTAAATTTAGCATCTGGGTATTTTATTTAATAACAGATATTTTATTTTTTATTTTGTTAATATTTTTTAATATATACAATAAACTTGTAATGGTAGGTAATCTTTCTTGCAAATGCAGTTCTAAAATGGTACAAAATATAGAAGATTTTGTAAGTTGTTCATGTAGTTGTCAAAGGTCTATTTACAACAATTTTTTATTTTATTAACAAACATAGCTTTTGCATTACAGTCCTGCAATAGTTACATATATGGAAGAGTTTATAGAGGTGTCGTTTTGTAATTAGAATGTGTAACACTTCCTTCCACTGACCAACTCTTTTAGAGAACTAAACATAAACATTATTAAATTATAAATCATTTTTAATAAATCAAAGAAAAAAAAAATTAAGATTATATCATGTTTATATCACATATATGTCATATTTCATATATATATAAATATATATATATATATATATACATATATATACTTCAAAATATATATATATATATATATATAAAAGTTTGATGTAATGTTTTAAAAATTTAATTATTTTTTATTTATTAAAAAACTTATTTAACATGTGAAAAATAATAAATTAATGTAAAATTATTGTATGGTGCAACATTCACACAAATACTGCCATGTCTAGTTGGGTCAATTTTCCCCTACCAAAACTAACACATTTTTTTAAGATTCGGTTGAAAATAGCAAAATCCATGGACACCCGAGGCAATTTTGACTTGAATTGAAGCCCAATGAATGTAGTAGTGTATATATAAACAAATCAAAAGTTGTTTATGTTAGAAGGCTAAACTGTGAGATACCAATTTTGCGGAGTCTCTCTTGTTTTAAGGAATGTTCGTCAAAAGTTGAACATGAACATTCTAATCGACTTTGAATCTCAACACACGAAAGTTTGTTAGAAGTCGCTTCGAGGATTAAATTATATGAGCAAGACACATCCCCTATAATAACAAATGTAATGCAGGACAAATTTCAGAAAAGACTGAAAGTTGACGCTCATTCAACAACTCCAACTCTGGAACCCTCCCCACTCAGACGCGGCCGCACTTATAAAAATAATATCAAATCACATTGTTGACGCGGAATATTGAAACTCATTTAATATCTTCGAAAACAACGTGATGAATTACTTCTTCTCTGTAGCCGTCATAAAAGAATCATATCGCTAGGGTTTTAAAAAATAGTTTTTACAATATAATGAAACCAATTTAATCAAAGCATTTCCATTGGATCCGTTGCCAACAGCAATGTAGACAATTTAAGAAAATCTTATCAGATTTTACTTTTCGTAAGTGGAGCAAACTTGTCCTGCGTTAATAAAGGGATTAACGTACACAAATTTCAGTTGGAATCCTATTCTACCTTATCTGTTAAAATCATCCAATACATAATTGCACTCGCTTGACTTTGATTCTAAACATTATACTATATTTTGATGAATCAGCCGGTTAAATAATGACATGTTGACACTAGTGTCACGGCGTGGATCATGTTGTTGCACGACATTACACTATAATTACTACAAATGAGCGAATACCAGATGCACTCCGGCTTTATATCCAACGTGATTTTTTAGTGGATTCTTGTGTGCGTTATATACGATAATCTTTGAAGAAAGAGAGCCAGTCGATCGAGAGTATAAGGCTAATATATATGGCAGTGAAAAATTACAAAAATTTAGACGAACAGCTTCGTCGAAGAAATGGAAAATCGATTCTGTACAAGAGGAGTTTTTCACAGATTCTTGCGAAGAAAATACACACGGATTTGACCTTCGCCAATCTACAATCGGTATTGCCTGAGAGTGATCAGAAGGTATAAAAAGCTAACGCATGCGTTCTAAACTAATAAACCATCTGCCTTTGTGTATTGAAATGTTTGAAAATATCATATATTTATCTTTTATGTCTATTGTTATTGTGCAGAAACAAAGGAGGGTTCCCAATGATTGGGTAACCCCCAAGCCTGATGGTACAAGCATACAGTCAACTGATTTATTATGCAAAATGGAAAGCTGTCCAATAGTGATAATGGAGAAACATGAATTCAATCTTTTTATCAGCATCACTGCTGTTAGGAGCTGGAGCGGTGTTCAGTCAAAACTCTTTCAAGTGCTGGAGGAGCAGGGTCTTGACATTCTACAAGCTCATGGATTTTCTACTGAAGATAAGGTGTTCTATTCCATCCAGGTCAAGGTAGTCTCTCTCTCTCTCTCTCAAAAATTTTAATGGGTACAGTTTATTTGCACATATTGGAATAATCGTCTTTCGTTGTTGTATAGGTAGTAGTGCCCTCCGAGTTGGACTTAAAAGGTTTTAAGTGAGAGGCTATACTTTTGGGCTAGTGAAGGCCGGAATCAAGTGTTCCATAGTTGAGTACATTTCTGCAAGCACGCCTTTTGCTCAAACATTTCTCTAATTATGTGGAAAAATCAATTGTAAGCCAATTGTAAACTTGAGAGAGTGCCTAAGAGATGAACTGGGCGAAACAATTATATATTAAGATAGTAGTTTAGTCTGGTGGAGTGGATGTCAAGTTCCGCTAATTCTTATTTGTTTTTTTAGCATGGGTATTTTACCTGTATTATCATCCCAAACTGTAGCTTATGTACCACAAATGGGCAGGAATGGAACTTGCACGTGTACACATATTTATAAGTGTGGCATTAGATATGTATTATTTAACCAATTTAAAAATTAAAAAGAAAAATTATACATTGCAAAATTTAGAGAATATATAACTTGTTTTAGCTATCAAATGAAAAAAATGGAAACAAACTTTATAAAAGAATTTAAATCAAAACTTTGATAGTCGGAGGTACCTATCAAATGGGTAATTCATGGGTTGAGTGTTTAATGTTCTCATTATTAATAATTTAATGGTTATTGTTGTCAATCAGACTCGCACCTTTGTGAAGGTAGTTTTAGGCCTTTACAGTCTACTGAAACATGAAAACAATCTTAGGTTGTGGATGGTCTAATCAGTAGATTGAATCTCTAGATTCTAAGGGCTAGCTCCCTTTGGTGTATCAATTAGGATCTATACTCTACGCTACAAACTACCAAAAAAAAGGTAAGAAAGAAATTTGAAAGAAAATTTTATCTAATGATGGTGATACACCTATATTTTGGTTTATCCAATCAATTTGATCTTCTTAAAACACTGATTAGACAAGAAAAAGATTGAACTTTCAACTCCAATTGACTCCTATGCATTAGTAGTTCATGAAAAAAAAATTTATCTGATGATTAAAGCTTGATAAAAATGATGGAATAGGCTTGATTCAAATCACTAACCAACCACTTATATCCAAATGATGGAATAGCCCTGATTCAAGGCACTAACCAACCACTTATATCCACTATGAATTTAGCCAAAAGACATCAAACATAGAACATGACCTGCATAATCTAATGAACTATACTGCTAGGTAAGAATCAGGGCTTGACAAGGAAGAAAATTCTATCACATATGCAAATCACTGACATAAATGCACTATACCATTACCCTAGAATCTGAAAGCAGTCCTTCTATTTATCTAAAAAAAAGTTATAAAACTCAAATTTTGGTAAAGTCTTATCTTGCCAAAAGAGAGATCCTTAAAATGACTAAAAAAATCAATTTATATAGAAACATCATACAAAATCCAAGAGATTAGCATTGAAAATAGAAGAGGAGATCAAGTCCCATATCACTCCAAGTCCAACTCTAGCTATGCCAAGATAACCAAGCCTTAAAATAATATCTTTTGTCTTATGCCTTGCATAAAAAGCTTTTTGGCATTGAAAATCATGGTAAACCCATTGCATAATCCTTATTTAAAATAAATATTAAATTCTTCAAACATGCATGGATCTTTGGTAATTCAATTCTCTTCATGCATGTTACGTAAATCTTCAAAGAGAAAACTCCACTTGAAGCTGAGTTGAAAGTGTTTGAAAAGGTTTTGATTAACAAGATAGACAAGAGTGCATACAAAAAATTCTATGTTAAGCTCTCCTTAAACAGTCATCCAATGTTAAACTCTTCAATCCCTTCATGTATTTGAGTCTCTATTTTAGAACTGAGAGATCCATGCTTGAATGCAGCTACATGTCTTTTCTAAGTTTGATTAATTTGACTATTACATTAAAAACTCAACATGCTCATTACTTCAGTCTAATCTTGCTTGGGCCACTTTGAATGATCTGAATGTGAGTTGTAGATCACGTCATCAGAGTCAAAAGGAAAAATCATCATTATCTTCTATTGATTCATTGTTGAAATTTCACTAATTGAATACACTTATGCCACTTGTCCCCGACTAATTGGTCCATCAAATTTGCACTGGATAACTTTATATTTCCTTTACCCTTCTCTATTTTGATCAATTACTATGGGATTTGTGTTCAGGCTCTTTATAAATTCCTCTCATATTTTCTTTCTTTCAACCTTTTCTTCAAACAAAATGTCTACAACTTCACTCTTAGACTTTTATTTCTTTCGGGCAATTTGCCTAAAAGAATTATTTCTTTCTTTCCTTTGGAATTTTCCTTTAGAAAATTTGTTTGAAGGAATTCATGTAAATGCCTTTTCGACTTTATGAAAATTCCCTTCGGGATTTTTGATAAGGATATTTTCTTGTGGATTTTTTGTCTCTTTCACCTTGAACAATTCCTTCGGACAAAAAGTTTGAAGGAAATTAGGTCTTTGGATTTTTCTACATTGAACAATTCCTTCAGACTTTTATAAAAACCCAATTCCTTTGGATTTGTTGAAGATGACTTTTTCAATAAAATTGCAAAAACCAATTCCTGACACTTAGATAAAATGCATGGTTATGTAATTTTTGAATGATAAGGGTTAAAATTTGACCTATGGGGTTAAAATTGTTAATATTTGGGTGACTCAACTGGAAAACATACCTATTATGCTTGAGAACTCAGATCATATACATGATATTTGAACTCATAAAACAATGGTAAATCTACTCTATGACTGCAAATTCTCTTTTGACTTAGAAAAGATAACTTTCATCCTCTAAAATAAGAATGAAAACACACAAAATAGAAAAACTAACTAAACAAAATAAATGTGTAAACAAAAAACTTATTTGAGACAAAACTAAACTAAAGTAACGTGCATAAATAGCACTTGGGGGAAAATAAACTATGTACAAGGAGCCAAGCTCTTCAGTAGAAATATTTTAGATGTATCCCATTGACTGGGATTGGAAGCTCCTTGCCATCCATATTTTCAAGTTGGAAGGCATTGTGGGATTTGTAGCTAGAGATTGTATATGGATCACTCTAATGGGATTCAATATTCATATTCTTTCTTGGTTTAGCTCTATCCTCATCCCACTTGAGGACCATATCTCTTTTGAAATTTCATGAAGAAGCTCCTTTGTCAAATGCTCTCTTCACTTGTGCTTGATGAATTTCCATGGCTAACACAAATTTATTTTTTATTTTTTTTAACTCCATAAGATCAGCATACCTGATCTTCATAGGCTCAATTTCTACTAATTTAAGCTTATACATTAGTTTTAAAGTAAGAAATTTAAGAGAAATGGGTAACCTTGCTTCTTTACCATATACCAGCTTCTAAGGAGAGTTGGTTATTAACCTTTTGTAGGTGATCCTATCAACCCATAGAGTTGACTTTAACTTGAGATTCCATGACCTCTTATTGTCTTCAATATTCCTTACTATCTTCAATATATTCTTATCCATAGATTCATCAAGGCCATTTCCTTATGGATAATAGCTTGATGAAGTGCTAAGATAAATTTTATGTTGAACAACCCATTGGTTGATCCTAGTTCCCACAAAATATATTGCATTATAAGAAATAATGGTTTAAAGAACTCCAAATTTAGTAAGAAAAATTTTATAAAATCTATAACATTAGTTTCATTTGCTTCTTTCAATACTAATGCTTCTGTCTAATGTGTGAAATAATCTATAACAGTTAGAATCCATTTATGTCCTAAACTTGAAAGAATATTTTTGAGACCAATAAAGTCTAATCCCCATTGGACAAAGGGTTGATCCAACATAATTAGTTAAAGAGGTAAAGCTACAAGTTTCACTTTTCCCACAAATAGAGCACACTATTTTCACTTCCTTGCCCATGCATGGAAATCACTAAATAAGCTAGGCCAATAGTACCCACCTCTCATGACCTTAAGTTTTGTAGTTCTTATGAAAAACTATCTTTCACCATGTCTATAATGGAATTATTCAATAAATATTTGAGTTTGGCTTGGCTCTCTACACCTTAGCAATATGTCATTGATATCTTTTTTGAACAAAACACCATCAATAAGCAAAAATGGAATTGATTACAATCTAAAATATCTTCTTTTTGAAGCACTTAGATGAGAGAGATAATTATTGTTTTGAATATATCTTACCAATTCATGAAACTATCTAGAAGGTGAGGTATGATCAGTTACAACCTCTTCATCATTTAACACCAAAATAGCCTCATTAGTCTCTTGCAAGTATTGAGCTAGATGCTTACAAAGTTCTTTACCTCTAATCAACTTTTTGACCTTAATTTCCATGTCATACTCCATTACCTTGGTTATCCAACCAATGCCCTTCTCATTTTTATCTTTATTCAAAAGGAACTCTTTGATGCTTGGATGGAGAACCATTAAGTGTATTTTATTGTTAGACAATAAGTATCTAAACTTTTTAAGAGACCTTATAACTGAAAGTAAAAAAATTTCAATAAAAAAAAGTACCTTGTTTCATATTCTTTCAAACCTTGACTAAAGAAAGCTATTGGCTTCTCCAAAGCCTCATGATTTTGCTGCATAAGAATATATGAAATGGTGTCCATGTTAGCATAAGTATATAAAATAAAATCTTTTATGAAATCTAGATTTATAAATGTAGAAGCACTAGTTATGGCCTTCTTAATATCTTCAAAACTTTTAATTCCTTCTTTGGAATAGTTGAAGCTCTAATTCCTCTATATCATGACTATAACTAGCTTAGTTAAAATAGAAAAATATGGAATATATCTCCTTATGAAGTTGATTTTCTCAAAGAAGGTTTGCATAGCCTTTTTGTGCTTAGGCAAGAAAAGTGCAAGAATAGATTCTACCCTTTTGGAGTCTATGATTAAACCATGCTTTGAAATAACATGTCTGAGAAGCTTACTTTCATCAACTGAGACAACATATTTTTGGGGGTTTAGAGATACCCCAAATTTTATACACCTTTTGAATACTTTCTTGAAATTAATTATGTGAACTTATGCACTCTTTAAAAACATTTTTATATCATCCAAATAAGTTATTAAAAACTTGTTAAGAAAGCCTTAGAATGCCATATCTATGGCTCTCTGAAAGGTTTCTCCAACATTAGATAAATTGAATGGCATCTTTCTGTATGTAAATGTCCCCCACTTGGTTGTGAAGGTTGTCTTAAATTGGTCATATTCTTTGACCAAAATATGATTATAGACACTATATCTATCCAATAAAAAAACCTCTCTAAACCTACAATAAGCTATAAAATTTATTCTATGGATGGAAATGGATAGTGATCTTTAAGTAAAGCCCTATTCAAATCACAGAAGTCAACACACAATATAATATGACCATTCTTATTTTGTACCAAAATAATATTTGCCACCCAAGTTGAATATTTGATTAGAAATATAATAGCTAACTCTGTGATCTTGTGAAGCTTATCTCTCATCAAAGAATCAAGATTATGATTAATGGGCCTTTGTCTTTGTTTTACTAGTTTATTTTTAGCTTCTAACTTAATGGTATGTTGAGCTAAACTTGGATCAAATCCCTTAAGATCACTATATCACCATGCAAATACATCAACAAAACTTGTGCATAACTCAATGAAAGTTTTTTTAATGAAGGAGTGCATACCTTACCTAACTTCAAAATCTTATCAAATGTAGTCTCTACATTGACATAGTGCTCTTATTTTGTTTATAAGGATGACTTTTCCTTCCTTAACTCATCATCACCACTAAAAATGTTCTCAAGTGTGACCAATCCTTTGGGAAACTTATTTGTTTTTAGTTTCACAATTTTATCATCATACTGTTACAGGTGCTTTAATTGATTTTTTGAAAAAAATTCAACCTCCTCTTGCAAAAATATCTTAATTTTATTGTCAACTTTGAATACTTTCCAATTCTAATAATTATCTAAAATGGAAGGCCTTACAAAAACATTTATAAGTGACTATTTTTTTTCATTTTTTATATCAGCTGAGATACTAAATTTTGACTCAATGGCAGCCAACCTATCTATGTGTTTATTTTTGCCTCTTAGTATTGCCTGAATGTCAAAATATTGAAAATATTCAAGTCCCATATTCTATGATTTTAATATTTTAAAAACAAATTTTTATTTCATTCAAACCTCTTACTTGGTGGGCTACAAGCTCACTATCACCAAACACTTGCAAATAATTGACTTTCTTCTTCCTAACCCACTGTAAACCATGAACTAGTGCCTCATACTCTGCAACATTGTTTGAAAAACCAAACTAAAACCTAATCGAAGATAAATACATTTTATTTTTTACATAAACCAAAATCATTCCATCCCTAGTACCATGTTTATTCTTTCATCCATCAAATTACAATTACCACAAACCTTTTCTAGATTCATCATTCTTAACCATGGATGGAATTAGTATATCGTTCTCATGAAGGTAATACATACCAAGTCCTTATTTAATAATATTATAAATATCATGTTCATGCAAATTATAATCCCACTCATTAAGAAACAAATATGGAACTCCATTCAAAGGTGATCCATTTTCTACTTCATTAGTTTCTAGCACATCATTCGAGATGATATAGTTAGTGTTTACCATACTTGGCATATAAGGATCTATATAGAAATATGCAATATGTTCAAAATGAATCATTAGTTTGGTATCATACTTGTTTTTTAATAATAAATAAGTCCAATCAATAGATAAATATTCCCTAATCTTTGAGGTAAAGTCCTTTAAGGGCACATAGAAAAATACGGAGGCAAGTATACCATAACAACATTTTGGTGAATAGTAACATTAGGACAAGCATGTAATGTCAATTTTAGATATTTTATGATGTGTATCATATTTTTTGGTGACCCATCTAGTTGCAATACCCCCTTAATTTTTGAATCATAAACAAGGTCAAGCTTGTATGTAATCTATTTAAGCATGACTATACTACTAGTTCCACTATCCACCATAAAGTTATGAATAAAAATATAATATAATATAAAATAAAGGTATAAATGAGGATTTTTATTTATTTTTACCTTATTTATATCCACGTTTTCCATATTATCTACTTGATGTACTTTTTGGTTAGTTAGTTGATCTGAATTAGTTAAGATAACTCATTCTTTGTCAACCAGTTTTGGAGACATTTTGAGAGCTTAAAGATATTGAATTAGCATACATTTTTGTCTTATAATAGAAACATAATACCACATACTAATTTTGATATTATAATTCTTCATTTGTTCCACTATACTGAACTAAGATCCACCAACCTTAAGTTGCTCTTTTTTAAGAATTGGCTGCTCACAAACTAGGGGTATTCAATGAACTTTACTAACTTCTATATTCTAAGTTTTTTATGTTATAGAGGAAACAAGTTATTACTTTTTACTCTTAAAAATAAAATTATGAGTAATTTAAACATTTATCACCTCTTACAGTACATCAATGGCTCTTCTTTTATCTCTAGTTATAGCTACAACTTGATCACTCATACTGTTAGTTTCAACACCCTAAATAAAAGCAACATGATCATCCACTTGAAAATTTATATTAATGGCATCAAGATACCCTTGAAATTATTGAGTCTCTTTTTGTGATACTAAAATTTTATCTTGGTACTAACCTCCTTGAAAAGAAAACTCTTCTTGTGTTATTTGTGGCATAGTAATGTTTTGTGATACCAAGGCTTGGTTTTGAGCATCATTGAGATTTGAGGATTGCCAATCTGAATCCTACATCAAGTTATTTTGAGTTTTGGTGGGAAAATGGACTTTGAATTAGAGGGAACATTAGGATCAAGGCTTGCATATGGCTTAGCTAGATTTATGGATCCTTGTGTTTGATAAGGTGCTTTATTCTATCTAAAACCTTAATACGGAGGCCTTTTATCTTTGAAGGTCTGATAGGTGGTCTGAATTTGTTTTTTATATATGGCTTATTAAATTTATATTTATATCTCTTGAGTTTCACTATTTTATTCCCAAAGTATTTTAACAAGATTTTCAGCTCTCCTATCTCACTAGCTTGACTAGTAGGGGCTGCAATTTGAGCTTGAGGTGATGAAATAGGAGCTAAGGATGAAATTTTAATAATTTGAGGAACTTGAGGGGTTGTTATAGAATTAAATTCTAGGAATATAGGTATTTGAGGTCTTAGAGAAAGCTTACTAGCTTGTACCAAACTGTTCTCTATCCTAATTATAATCTCATAAGCATCTGACAAATTAGTACCACCCATTGATTGTATCATCACATTAATGTCAGAGTTAAGAGATTTTATATAATAAAAAAATTTATAATTATAAGATGGTCTAATCAACATAGATATCTTAGTACATTTATTTTAGAATCTAAGGATAAAATTAGACATGAACTCATGAAGAGCTTTATTTATAGTAGTTAATTATTCAACTAAATATAGGTGATCAGATTTGTCCTCAAATTGCTTGAATAAGGCTGCACCCAATTCATCCTAGGTAGAAATAGAGTTTATTGGGGTGTTTCTATACCACTACAATGCTTTTCCTTTGAAGGAAGCAGCAAGTAATCTAATAGCAGCATTATCCTCAACAACATTATGGACTAAATAGTGATTAGCTACATCTTGGATATGCTTAATAGGGGTTGTTTGGTTTTTTATTGAGAATAATGGGATGATCTTCAGGGTAAATACAAGAATATAATAAAACTAGGCTAGATTCAGTGGGCTACCTCTATTAAATGGAACAAACAATTGGTTTTTCATGGCCATTTAGATAGTGGGGATTATAGTGCCTAGAATAATAGGATAACCAGGGGATAAATATTTATTTTGAGGATATGGATTTTCCTTCCTAAACATTGATCTATTATATGATATAAATTCAAAATGAATACCTTTACTAGTTGACCTTGTGGTAAGCTTTGACATGAAAGGATTGCCTAAATGGTGTTATGAACCTTGCAACCTGAAGAATATTTAGCTTGTGATGAAGATGAATATTCTCATCTACTAAAACTACTTCTCATTAGCTTCATAATTCTTTAGATATGCAAATAATTTCTTTGAGGTCCCACCAAGCATGACAAAAACTATTGTTAATTAGACTCACACCCACAGCTTAGGATTATTTCCATGTTTCAATAGACTATGAAGGCCTAAAATTACCTTCACAAGTGTGTGAGTCTGATTGATAATAGTTACATATACTACATTCTTATTTTTTAAAGTTAAATTAGAGGTTATATAAAATAAGTTTAAATTTCATTAAGCAATCACGTTAAATCAATGGCATTGAGTACTGAGATAGTGAAATAAAATAGTATAATTATTATATTTAATTTATAATTATATCTTCAATGATGTGACTTTATTTTTATGATATATTTATTTTCATATAAATTAATTATTATATACATTAAAATCAATATAAATGTCTAGTATATTAATTTATTAAATTTTGATATTCTATTTGAATATTTTATTATTTTTATATATTGAAATATTTTTATAGTATTTTTTAGTGTTATTGCAAAAAATAACTATAATTTTTTTATTTTAAATAATTTAATATTTATTTTTGGAAATGCAATGAACCTACCTATTCATCAATACATTCACCAAAAAACATTTATACTTGTAATAACAAATATTATATTTATAATTTATTAATAATCATCTTGAATTAATATAGATGATCTATTAAATTATAATTGGTTCAACAAAAATAATTGTTAAGATATGATCATAAGACCTATAAATTAAGAGTCTATATAAAACAACCATCCAATATTCATCCATAGTTATAATATCATAAATTATATCTCTTTATTCAAACTAATACATCTAACAAAATAAATTATACCTAAACATTGACAATTGATAATATGACTAGACGTCTCTCCCAAGATCACCCCTCCAAATCATACTCATATAATGACACAATTACTTAAATCATTCTATCAAAACATGAAGATATGGGTAATTTTAGTTATTTTAATGTTTTTCTTCAATCTGAGAGCTGTTGATTCAATGTCAATATTTTTTTAATGATATAGAAAAATTGATCTAAGATATTTAAATGTCTATAGAAACTACTTACACATTCTTGCTTCATCCATGCACTTTGACTATTTGACATAAAAATGACCACCAAACTTAATAACAACTCATTTAGACTTTCATGAATGGTTGAGTCATCAACCTTATCAATTGAAGGATTTTGTACCTCCTTGATAAGCATCTGGTGCTACTTAGCCTCCTCTATAAGCTCATATTTTTGTTCAATCATTCATAAATGAAATGTGCCCCTTCGTTAAGAATACACACCTTGACAACATGTGGCATCTTATTTCAAGATCATGGGGGTAGAGACATTAAGTCACACTTGGATATACCATAAGTTATGGCTCTATAGGTGAAAAACATGTGACATAGGGTGGGGTTTCACCCCTTTGAACTGAGCATGAAATAAGTGTTGGCCTACATGGTGGCTCTCAATTTCCTTAGAAGTTCCACAAATTACTTTAATACCTAGGATGAATGTTATTACCTTAGGTCCACAAGCTCTTTTGCTTAGAAGAGTTTGAATTAAATCTGTGAGGATGATACATTATGCCATGTAGCATTAGTGAAATGTTTCACCCCTTAAAAACTAAGTGATGGCCAAAGTTTCATCTATGTGGTTGCATGTAAATTAATCATAGGCTTGTATATAGGTCATATGAAAAGTATAAGCATAAATTTTGGAGATTGTGACTAAACCATGCTTGAAAAGTGGCAAACTTGGATTGCTTCCCAATCCTACAAGCCTCAAGCTCCATGACAACCATATTCATAATTTCTAGTGTGGGGAATTGGGACATTATCACAAAGAAGGTTAGTGTAGTTCATGCTTTAGACATTTTTGAAAAATCATCATAACAATGTGATGATGATATTTGGTAACCTTGACTGACTATGTAAAGATGTGATTAAGTACAGGGTTGAGAGATTCTACCAATTTTCACTAGGAGTGAAGATGATAGTTGATCTTAGAAAACTATCAAAATTTTGTGCCATGATGTGGTGATATGGATAAACTAAATTTGACTAGATACAAAACATTCAAATGATTGGCAACCTATGAAAGCTCAAAAAGTAGAATAGTATGCATAATCCAAACATAAAATTAGAATCAACTAAGTTAAAAGCTAATAAAGCAATTGAAAGAAGCCATAAATAAATTAAGGTTGACCAACTTCAATGTTAGCAACTAAAGAAAATAATTTTGATGAGGTCAAGACATGCAACTAATCTAATGACAAGTGAAAAAGCCTAAAAAAAAAAGTTTATATCGATACCATGTAAACGTGCCCAAGTGAAAGAATGTGTAACTAGGATTCCACTAGCCAAAAGATTGACCTAAGTTTGAAACCTTAAGTTTGTTGAATATCAAAAATAGGCACAACAAACTGCCCTAATGGTTAACTTGTAGTTTTGATCCTAATCACAAATGCACTTAATGCAAGGGGTGATGTATCTCGAGCATCATAGATTTACACTAAAACAAACTACACTAGAGTTGAAAGCATGAGTGGATAAATCCAAAATCCCATTTTATATGTATAAAAACAATAATGGGTAATAAATAACTCCAACTCTCATTTACTTAGCTATGAGGCAACAATCTCTTTGAAATAAATTGTACTAAGTTAAAATGTTTAATTCAAGATCTGATTTCATCCTATGCAAAACTCAATAAATTGGTAGGGCATTAAACAATTATCAAGAAATCATTTTTTCATGCCTTCATTCTTCTAATTGAGCTACACTTATATTCCTTTCTCATTCATTTTCTAATTCCTAGATTACAATCTCAAGGCTTTTGCATTCCTATACTAATTAAAGTAAATTGATTTCATTGAACTAAAGTAGATTCCCTTATAGATGGTAAGAGTTCATGCATACAAATAACTTGTAGGGTATGTATACCTTATCAAACAATGATACATAACCCAAGTTTAATAGGTTGTACTCATGACTAAGTGATAGCTCAAGTCTCTTCTAAAATTCCAAAATTTAAGTTTATCATTAAGAATAGCCTCATCTTGAGTTTATCCATTTATTTTTCAAAATAAACATAAGTTAATAATACAACATTTTAATTAAATTTTAATAATTAACATCCATAAATCATTAAAGACTAATAAACTTAGAAATCAAATCACATTTACTTCATTCAACATCCATCAAGACAATGACCTACCATAATATTATTGCCAAAGCTTGTGTATGACTAAATTAGATCAAGGCATTATTTATTATAATAATTCATTATTTACTAATTCAACATTGAGGTTATTTTCAAATTTCTATCATTAAATTGATATTAAACATACTTAAATATTTACTTATTCTTAAGCCTTATGTTTAATTGTCATTAGATTTGAATAATTGAATTATTAAAAGGAATATGAAATCGACACAAATAAATCCATATCCAAAAAAGGAATCAATTTTATTTATAATTCTAAATTTAAATAATTCAATTATAGATTACAAAGCTTACCTAAGAAGCAGAGTCAATACAACAAGAGTCAAGGTCTAATTTATATATATATATATATATATATATATATATATATATATAAAAGGGGTAAAAACTTTATTAAAACTCAGAACATCTGATTATAAATCATCAAAGGGCCAAAGCCCCAGAAACCAATGAAGACCACAGAACAAACACAAATAAAACCATCACTCCCCAATACCATTTTTGTCTTCTTTCAAAATCCTCTCCAAGTTCTGACATAACTCATTGTGCATCTGCACCCATCCCTCAATCTTCCAGCCATCTATATCTTCTGATGCCCATTTTGCCAGGCAATTGGCCACCCTATTCCACTCCCTTGGAACATGGGCATGAGACACTAAATCCATTAGTGAACTAATCTGTAATATTTGTTGCACTATCGTAGACAATTGCCAGCTCACATCTGTAATCTTCCTCTCAAGGAGTAGATTGACCATCATTTGTGAGTCAGCTTCACACATCACCCTCCTCCACCCTAAAGCATAAGCTCTCTTCAAATCATATAGGATAGCCAATCCTTCCATATTATTAATAGTTTGCACTCTCATATTAGTCGAGAAAATAAAAACCACTGATCCAGAAGAATCCCTACCAATCCCACCAATTCCAACTGAGCTTGGATTACCCTTGGAAGAGCCATCTATATTAATTTTCAAAAGTCCCGTGGGAGGGGGCATCCATTTTCTACTCCTTTGAATTTTTTGCTTCCCACATCTAACTCTCCTGACACAGGTTGCAGCTAGAGATATACCCTGTATGCCAAACCTGTCTACCATCTCAGTGTCACCTTTATCTAGTGGAAAAATAATCTCGCTCTTAGCTTCTATAGTCTCCTAGATCATTCCTATAATTCTAATCCATACCTGTTGAATCCCCAATTTTTCATCCCAAAAATTTTTGTGATTCCTTTCCAGCCAAACTTGCCAGAGCAAAAAAATCGGTCCAGCATACCAAGCATCTTTCAAGAAGGGAGCTCCGAAGGGGGGCCTACCTAATCTTGACCAAAAATTGGCAAGGGAGGATGTGTGCACACACTGACACCTCCACACGTCTCACCAAGAGTGCCACAGTTGCCAAGTGAAGGGGCAGCGAAAGAATAGATGTGGAGAATCCTCCTCCTCGCCACTACAAAGAATGCACCTTGAAGGACTAGCAAAGCCCCTCTTCCAAATATTCTCTCAATTCAGGAATCTATTCCATACTAGAGTCCAGGTAAAGAAATTACACTTTGACCAAGAGAAACTGCTCCAAACTTTTTTCCACCAAGGAACTTCCCCCCATCAAATTTTTACGAAATCAACTCTTGATAACCAGAAGACATAGTGTACTTACCCTTGGGGTTAGGGGACCAAGCTAGTGCATCACCATCCCTAAGTGCACTATAGTTGCAACAGGAAAGGATTAAATTCATCTCTACACGCTCTACCTCCATCCCAAGAATCAGCCACTCCTCTGGGGTCTTCCATCTCACTTTCATCATTTGCCCATGAAGGGAAAGGTACTTATAGTCACACACCCTAGTCCACCCAGCTTCAGTGAATCTCTGTGATAAAACATTCAGATGAGGGTATTGAATAACTATGGGGGTAGCCATCCCAAGAATCATGCCAAAACTATGCCTCTACCCCACTCTTGTAAATCTAGAATAGGCCTCCCTTAATTAGTGCAACTCCTTTCTTGAGAGTCGCCCAAATCACCGAACCTTTCCCTGTCAAACTATACCGTGGGATATCCTTCCAGGGGATCCCAAAAAAATACTTATGAGATAATATCCTGGCCCAAACTTGGTCTTGTTCCTCAGACCATCGCCAATATAATTTGGCTTTCAGGGCCATACCCACTAGCAGTGACTGTCGTAATCCTAGGACCCCAAACCTTTTTGGGCTACAAATAACCTCCCACTTAATAAGGCTCCACTTCATTGATGATAAGTTACAAGCCCATAAGAACTATCTTGCCAAAGAATCTAGGTCCTTGACAACTCATCAGTGCCACCTGTATCATACACCTATAGAGAGGAAGAGCCTGCACCACTGATTGAATCAACTGGACCCGACTAGTAAAGGATAGCCAATGATGGGTCCAATGATTCACCTTGGCTCGAAACTTATTTAGAATCACCTGCCATGAATCCTTGGACTTCTTACCTATGGAAATAGGGATCCCAAGATATAATAATTGGAGACTCCAAATTTAAAACCTGAGAATATCGGCCACTTTTCGTTGAATGGGTGGTGGAGTGTTGAAGAAAAAAATTAAAGACTTGTCCTCATTAATTAACTATCCTGAGGCTGCAAGGTAAGCATCCAAGCCTTTGTGAATATTTGCCACCTCCCTAATAGTAGCCATGCCCATCAAAGCTGCATCATCCACAAACTATAGGTGAGATTGAATAGGAAGGCCCCCTCTCCATTGCCAGCCCTGAATAACTCCATCATCAACATTCCTTTTAATCAGCCATCCCAGACCTTCCGTTAAAAGAAGAAACAAGTAAGGAGATAGAGGGCCACCTTGCCACAAACCATGTGAGGCCCCAAAGAGATTAGAATGCTCCCCATTAATCAAAACTGAGAAAGAAGTCAAATTCACACAACTCATAACCCATCGGATCCAATCCTCCTCAAAACCAAAGGCGCCAAAAACCTTCTAGAGAAAGGACCAATGAACTCTAACATATGCCTTGGACATGTCCATCTTGATGAACATAGCCTTCTCTTTGGACTTGGTCATGGAATGGATAGTCTCTGTAGCCACCATTACCCCATCCAAAATCTGAAGGCCCTCCACAAAGCCACTTTTCTCCTCTGAGATCAGCACTGTAAGCCACTTTTTTAACCTTTCAACAATCAACTTAGATATAATTTTATAAATTACATTGCAAAGGGAAATGGGGAGAAATTGACTTAACCGATCAGCCCCCTCCCCCTTGGAAATGAGAGCCAGGAAGGTAGAGTTCAGGGCCCATAGCATTTGCTTGTTCTTCTGGGATTTTTGTACCACCACCAATAAGTCTAATCTGATAATTTCCCAAAATTCTTGAAATAATTCAATCGGGAAACCATCTGGACCAGGAGCCTTTCCTTTTTACATCCTAAAAAAAAAATTTCTAATTCCTTTAAGGATATGGAACTCATCAAATGTTCTTTCATTTTTAGAGAAACTAAAGAAGGGATACAGGAGAGCACCTAAGCCTCCACATCTGATTCCCCCTACAATTCCTCCTTGAATAAAGAAGAAAAATACTGCACTGCTTCATTACAAATATCCCATGTAGAAGAGATAACCTCTCCCTTGTCTGTCACAAAAGATGTTATCACATTACCATGTTGTCTAGCTCTTACCGAATTGAAGAAGAAGGCAGTGTTCTTATCCCCCTCTTGCATCCACTCGATCCTAGCTTTTTGTTTCCAAAATATTTCCTCTCTCAGCTCCCATTCCTCCAATGTTTTAATAGCCCTAGCTTCCTCCTTCAGCATAAACTCAGGCAGCCCCTCCTCACTAATCAATCTGGTAATGTCATTCAACTCCATTTGTGCCTCTTTTTTCACCTGGAAGATGTTCTCAAAGCTCTAGCGATTCCATTGTTTGAGCTGATACTTAACAAATTGGAGGGGATTAGCAAAAATATACATTGTTGTACCAGTAGTAGGCCTACCTACTCTCCACCATTCAGCAACTCATCCAAATAGGTCCAGGTCCCTGAGCCACATGAGTTAGAACTTGAAAGGCAGCTTCTAAGACAAGTGGGCAGAATAAATGGTAAGCTTTATGGGCCAGTGATCCGAGCCTCTCCAATCTAAAATCTCCAAGCTTGAAGACCACAAGCCGCCCACCTAAAAACAAGAGGTCATAAATCAGTCTATGCGTGTAGAAATGTAGCTATCGCCCACCCTTCTATTGTTCCAAGTGAAATGACCATTACTATGATTAATATCCACCAGATTGAGTACCAAAATCTTGTCCCATAGTAAGATGGAAGATGGCTCCAATTTTGCATTACCTCCCCATTTTTTTGTTAAGTCCAAAATAGCATTAAAGTCTCCAGCCATAATCCATGGTAGGTAAAGAAATAAACTACAAACCAGGTGAATATTATTCCTTACAAGAAGCTTACCTTGGAAATCTGTAGGGGCGTAGACATTTGAAAAAAGACCATATTTGCCTGACTTAATGCACAAAGAAACCATAGATAAGGAAGATTTGAAGGAAATCCAAGACACAGGTTAGATCGTGTGTGGGTTCCATAGACAAGCCACGCCCCCCGAAGACCCCTGGGCACCAATGCACTGACATAGACCATGACTCCATAGCTTCGGTGCGATACTCATCATGTAATCCACAAAACCCTTAGTCTCCTAAAGAAAGAGGATATCTAGAGAATGACTTCTAACTAATTCTCGAACAGGTTTTTGTCTAGGGCTGTTGTTCAAGCCCCTTACATTCAAAGAAATAGTAATCATTTCAGAGGAGTCAAGAAGTGGGAATCTAAGGTCTTAACAGACCCTGACTCTACCAAATTCTTCCCAATCATCTTAATCCTATCTATGTCTTTCTTCCGTCCCAATTTAACACTTTTCTTTGAAACCCCCTTCTTACCATCCTTTTAAAGAATGCCCAGATGAGGAGGAGCTTTACCTCACTTATCCGTATCTGTAGCCGTTGTTCATGCTAGAATATCCCTGACCTCTACTCCCTGTTCCAGATTAACATTTGGCTCGAGAATCATCTATTCCCCTATCTGCCCATCCATGATCATAGGTAAGATAGCTTCCTCATGAAGCGCAGAGTGAGGAGTGGAAGATTTACCCTCTATTCTGGAACCCCCCCCCCCCGTAAGCTACTCCACACTAATTAATCCTAGGTTAACTTCTTGCTGGCCCAATTCATCCAATACCTCAAACCTATTAAAATTATCCTCATACTATCGCTCCATTAGGGACCTCTTATGACCTATGTTTTGGTTTCGAGCCTTAACCTGAATAAAATCCTCATAATCCTTGCTTGCACCAACTCCATACTTCTTCCCTTTGTTAGCACTAGTGGTATTACTTAGATGAGGTGGGGGCGGATGTTGTTGTTCTTTTGGGTTTGGCCTTTAGGCACCTTCGCACCAAGTGTCCATATTCATGACAAAGGCGGCATCTGAATGGAAGGGTCTCATAGTCCAATTGTTGCACCTAGGATTATGAGCTCGCACACATCTCCACCACGTCTAGCAGTGGTCTGCTCAAGTCAATTTCCACGTAAATTCAAGCAAAAGTCATAACTTTCTTACCTAAGGTTTGTGTTGAAGACCCCACTGGCCTTCCTAGCATCAAAGCTATCATCTGAAGAACATCCTCTCGGCAACATTCTATAGGCATTCTGGGTAAACGAACCCACACCGGGACCCTGTTTGGCAATTCCTCAGTAGGATTAAATCCTGCATGCCATGGTTTCACAAAAAACCCAACCTGATTATAAAAATAGGGTCTGCCCTCAAAAACCCTATTTCTATCAGCCAAGTAGAGAAATATAACCATGAAGAAATTGTTTGCCAGCAATGTAACCTCCATTTTGCCCTCTGGCCCCCACATTCTCCGATCCCAACTCTCCATAAATTGAAGGGAGACTCTCAATCCCAAAAACTTGCAATACAATGAATGCTTGGAGTAGTATTCCACATCTTTAGCGATCATATCAAAAGGGATTACCAGTTTGGGTCTCTCTTTGTACCGCTCAAGGCATCTATTAATCTTTATTATCTAGGTCCCCCATGTGAGCTCAAATCCAAAGCCCCTAAAGTCTGAGAAAAAATTGCATTTTCAAGTATCCTTGCTTCCTGTCCCTGCTTATTTATGCCCACCACTTCACGAAAACTCCTATCCGGCAAGGCCTTAGAAGGCTCACTCTGAGCCATAGCCGCGCCCTTCCTTAAACAGTCCTCAGTAATTGAAACTGCCTCTCTCTACCCCACCTCGCCAGTCGACCTTCACCCTCCTACAAAGTCATGAATACCACAGAAACAAGCTAGGGCACGGCTGCCCTAGCTTGGCGATGAGTTGCAGACCCTGGCCATTCTCCTCCGAAGTGATTCATCTGATCAAACTTAGAGTCAAGGTCTAATTCAAAGATATACAACTACACTATTAAATATTATCCATCTTTAAACACAATTAAGTAAAAATATATGGGATATCTCATTAATTCTATGTAATAAATGTTTCCAAATGGTGAAAGGTAGAATAGGTAGGGTTAAAATTCTTAACAATAACAAAGTTCATAATCTAATGACTATCCCCAAATAAACAACATAATGAATTGTAATGCATCATTTCATTTGTATGTAAATAAGGTGTGAGTACCTATTTGTTGTTCATTAACATATACTAAACTTAAGCAATGTGATTCTATAACATAGGATACACACATCTCACATTCAATATAATGTGATTGTAATGTATAAAATTCATTTCCAATGGGTTAGATCTCAGAGATTGAACTTTGGCTCCTTTTATTAGCGCCATTATAAATAATCCATCACTTGAGTCTTGGTTAAAATATTGAGGTCATGTTATATAATTTCATTTTAAGTTGTTTAGATCTCACAAATAATTAAGATTACCATTCCATGGTTAGTCCATGAAATATTCAATATTAATATTCAGATTTACTATCATTATCTCAAAATCTCAAGAGAAATGAAAATGAAAATCAAGTTAAAATACATTCACATTTATATAAAACCTATTTTTTATCATTGCATTACATCACGCTCTCATTTCCACTTTAATTATAATAAAATTTTGTCTCATAATCCACTTAGCCACCCATACAATGTTTGAATCAAATCCATAAAATGAAACTATAGAGTGTAGTTCATCGCTCCAAAGTTTTATATCAAATGCTGCTCCAATTCCACTCTCCTTAAATACTTTCTTTCTTCCAAGAAGGACCTTCCAAGACCAAAGAATATAGCCAATCAACACCTCAAAGGGCGAACCAAAGAAGGAACCCGTCTGGCTTGTCAAACCCCCTTTACTTCGAAGTGTTTTTTAATATATTTATATATATAGGTTATCGAACGATTCCATTGTAGTCACATACTTCCCCGGATACTTCTAGACAAATCTCATTAAATCTAAGACTGTTCCATGCTAATGTTTGACTGTAGGATTTCTTGTAGCTACAATTTCTCTTGAACTCATTTACTTTCCATAAGGGTGTAAGGTAGGCTTCCATTTGCTTTTTAAATCACCATTCTCTTCTAAAATTTGTTTTCACCTACATCCTCTTGTATCCATTTTGCATAAACAACGGATCCTCTCAAAACAATTCAAAAGTCGTTTATGTTAGAAGGCTAAACTGTGAGGATACCACTTTTGCGGAGTCTCTCGTGTTTTACGGATTGTTCGTCAAAAGCTGAACATGGACTTTCTAATCGACTTTGAATCTCAACACACGAAAGTTTGGTTGAAGTCACTTCGAAAGTTGTTAGATGTCACTTCGAGGATTAAATTCTATGAGCAAGACACATCCCCTATAATAAAAAAATGTAATGTAGGACAAATTTCCGAAAAGACTGAAATTTGATGCTCGTTCAACAACTCCAACTCTGGAACCCTCCCCACTCAGACGCGGCTGTACTTATTAAAATATCAAATCACATTGTTGACGTGGAATATTGAAACCCATTTCCTTTCTTGGAAAACAACGTGAAGAATCATAACTTCTGTGAAGCCGTCGTAAAAGAATCCCATCGCTAGGGATTTGAAAAATAGTTTCTAACAATATAATGAAACCAATTTAATCGAAGCAGTCTTTTCAAATCATTTTCCAGTGGACCCCTTGGCGTCAACAATGTAGAGAATTTAAGGAAATCTTAACAGATTTTAGTTTGCGTAAATGCAACAAACTTTTCCGGCGTTAATGACGGATTAACGTACACAAATTTCACTTGGGACCCTATTCTTCCTTCTCTTCAAAATCGTCCAATACATAATTACACTAGCTTGACTTTGTTTCCAAACATTATATTATATTTTGATGAATCAGTCGGCTAAATAATGACAGGTTGACGCTAGTGTCACGGCGTGGATCATGTTGTTGCACTATAATTTTTACAAATGAGCGAATACGAGATGCACTCCGGCTTTATATCTGATGTGATTTTCGAGTAGATTCTTGTGTGCGTTATATACGATAATCTTTGAAGAAAAAAAAACAGTCGATCAAGAGTATAAGGCTAATATATATGGCAGTAAAAATTTTTAAAAAGTAGACAAACAGTGCCGTCGAAGAAATAGAAAATCGATTATGTACAAGAGGAGTTTTACTCAGGGTCTTGCGAAGAAAATACACACGGATTTAACCTTTGCAAATCTACAATCGATACTGCCTCAGAGTGATCAGAAGGTATTAAAAGCTCCTCCTGCGTTCTAGATGAATAAACCATCTACCCTCGTGTATTAAAAAGTTTTAAAATTACATATGTTTATTTTTTTTGTCTTTTGTTATTCTGCAGTAATAAAAGTGGGTTCGAAATGATTGGATAACCCCAACCCTGAGGGTACTATAGAGAGGATTACAAAGCAAGTTAGTCAAGCATTAGTCCATAAATAATGAAACATGCATAAAGAACTAACTAACCAAGCCTATCTATTCCAATGAGAATTACAAAAGATAGCAAGAAACGCATGAAAAAAACAACACCATATTACCTTCCCAAATGGATTCACCGTACCCATGTGGCTTAAAAACATGTTCTCCCTTGATCAAGCATCCTTGTCTTTGTCAACAATGGTGGTAAGCTCCTCCAATGCCTCAAGAACACTCCATAAAACCTAGGCTCATGATTCCAAATCACTAAACTAGCCTATCAATGAAGCTTGCAAGCAAAATCTATGAGCAAATGCAAAATTTTATAAAAATAATTTAACATTATAACTTTGCAATATTCAAGCTTAAAATTCATGTCCATGGCCTCTCTATTTATAAATTTTTGAGATTGGTCAAGATCAATCATGATCGTCCATCTCAAGATTGAGATGTGTGGCCATGGATAATCCAAATATTTGGAATTAAATCTATAAATATCTTCATCATGACCTTGGAATAAGAGGCATTGAAGAGGCATGGGAGGCATTAACTAGGTATGGGTGACCCATAATCTTGATATTTGTGGTATTTATGACCTAGGGATGTCTTCCCAAGAAATGATGTCACCTGATGATGTAGTTAATAGGAATCAATTTTCAAAAAAAAAAATTTAACAACTCTCATAGAAAATCCACTTAAGCTCTTGATTTGGATTAATTAGCTTTAAACAAAGTTAATCAACATTTGTGCAATTATTTGAAAATTGGCCCTCAATCAATCAAAATGGTTAAAATGTCATTTTATTGGGTCATAATTTGACTAGAGAGAAATCGGAAGGTGATGTTAGATGTGTTAGAGTTGTATTCCCATTTAGGATGTTGACAATACTAAATAACAAATGTACATGACGTGTACTAATGAATTAGAAAAAAAGAGTGATCTGAAGCACTAAATAGAGAAATGGTCATTTTGACTCAAAATGATTTAATCAAAGTTAACAGACCCATAAAATACATTGTCCTATTTAGGGATATTTTGACCTAAACTGGCACTTGTAAGTGACAATTTTGAACCATTTAAGATGTTTTATAGATTTTGACCTAAAATGTACATTTGATTGCAATTTGAGTAAGATTGATAATTTTAATACAAATAGTGTTAGGAATTGGATGTCTACATTTTACCTTTGTTTGAGAAGGCGTAGTCAGACATTTAGGTGAAGCAACATCTTTTCAAAGAAAAGAGTTGTTCAAAAGAAATTAGAACAGACCCATGATGCCCCCTCGAGAGGACATACTAGGATGGATGATAAGGATGGACTCTTGAAAAGAGAGAGAAAGTGAGAGATTAACTCATGGAATAGATCACATCTAGTATAGCTAATGCTTGCACATGTGATTACCATCAATGATCAAAAAATAATTAGAAGTATAATAGGCCCCTGAGACAGGGGGAATGGGAAAGATACAATCCATAAATGTAAGGGACACACTGTAAATATACCTAATTTGAGAGTACAAGCTATGCGCTTACGACATTGACCAGTCTTGAGACAAGTTGCACACTAAATATTTCCATCATGGGCTTTAATGTGGAGAGCTTGGAATTAGAGGAAAAGAGATAAAATTCTATTTTAGGAAGGGAATCACCACTAGAATAGGATCTATAAAGAGAATATAATAATAAATACTTTAGTAGAGTCGATTTGATCATGATAAGATAGTTTTGCTTTAGTAAAGTAAATCTTGATCATTGATAAAGAATAAATAATGATTTTGCCCATGTAGAGCTGATTTGATTCAGACGTTGTTTAGATGGTGGGCCCCATCATGGGTAATTAGCAAGAAAATCAAGTCAAAGATATAACCCAAAAGATAGGTTAAAGCGAGCAAGTGCAAATGTACATACAATGAGGTAATGGCTTAGAAAGCCATATAAATTCAAGCATATGAGAATGCACAAAGTGATGAGAGAGATGAAAAGAAGAATGAAGATAGTTGAGTTGATCTCAATAGAAATTGAGCACTTCCTACATAGTTCCATGGACTCATGTTCTAACATGAACTTTGGGATAATGTAGTTCACCCAAGTTTGGGAGAGAATGAAGAATGATGAAAAATGTCCAAGAATTGATTAGACTCACAATGTATGCAAAGAGATGCACATCTAAGCATAGATAAAAAAAAGCCTAAAATGCATGTTACCTAGAAGCCTAATTACATATCATGAGCCTAGGTTTTGTAAAGTGTTCTTGAGAATCATTCATTGGAGATGATGTTGACGTTTAAGACTTTAAGACCTGAGCACAAAGTGCTTGCTATAGAAAAAGAAATTAGGCATCATAAGTATGAATAGCTTATAATGACATAAGATTCCAATTGTACTAATTCAGTTTAAATGTGAATACCTATAACTAAGGATAATGGTAAAATAATGACTAAAACTAGAGTTACAATGATTGATATTTAAATAAAAAAGTAAAGACAAAGAAAAAATAAACATAAATGAACCTCTCTTGAAATCAAAAAATTATCTTAAGTAGGAATAAAATGTATAAAAATAAAATTCAAGAATATTTTAATGACATGAGACCAAGATATGAATAGTCAAGATCCATGTGGACCATCAAGGCATTCTTGAACACAAAAGAGAAAAGCAAAATCAAATAGAAAAACAAGACACCAACAACAATCAAATAAAAAAAATGGTCGAAGAATAACATAATAACATAGGATCAAAATATAAATAATTAAGATCCATGTGAATCATCAAGATGGTTTGAAACATAAAAGATATAAGCAAAAATAATCAAGGAAACCTAAGAGCAAGATGAGACAAGAAGTAATTAAAAAAAAGAGAATAAATAAAAGGAGAGGTGTGAAAGCACCACAAAACACCAATAAAACTTAAATAAACATACAAACTAAAACCAATTTAGTGCGATTGAAAGATAAATGTTCATGCATGTGTGGTAGAGGCATTACTTTCTACCACATCATAACAAAGAACAATGACATGATAATTATTTCCTAATTAAAGAGGAACAATGATAGAAAAAATAGGGGAAGGGAATAAAAAGAAGGGGTTAGCCAAGCTGACTCCAGATGTATAAGATAAGTAGATGTTTCTTACATAGTTCCATAGATGTATGTTCTAACATGAACTTCAAGTCAAATGTAATTCTCCTAGGAAATGGGATAGAAGAAAAATAATGATCAAACTAGCATGATTAATGTTATAGAAGAAATAGAATATATGGCAAACAAATGAGAATGGTCTGACAAATACGAAGCTAATGAGATGACAAAGAATGATCTTGAAAAATGGTAAGTGAATAGGATAAGATGAAATAAATTAATTTCTAGGTGCGTGTAAAATGGCAAGAGCATTTAAACTTAATAGTTACTCACAAAATGAGAAGAGCATGGGATGGTGGAATGGGAATGTACAAATGTATAGAAGTATGAGACATTGTTTTTATTCTTTTGGGGATCATGTTCTAATGTTTTTGGTATATTCAAAGTATTTCTAATGTTTTTAGTGTTTTTGAGATAAAATATGCATAAGGCAAGACCATGTAGTCAAGGAGATGTACATCTTGAGACTAGAGGTTCCAATAAGACAACTAAGCTAATTGAAATGGCTTATGCTTAAAAATCAGTGAGAGTGAGGTTCTTGATAAAACAAGAAAGAGCAGCAAATACTTGAACTAAGAAGATGTAGTTGTTCACTTGTTTGAAGCTACACAAGATTGTCTTGGTTGAACTACTTTGTATAACTACTACTAAAGATGTTCATAATGTTGATGAGACATAATCGAGATCATAATTGGTCATGGGGTAAAAAAATGTTCAATCTTATAACATGTCCTAGACAAAACAAAGAATATGCTTCTTGAAGAGAAAAATCCATAATGGGATAAATAATGTGTTCAGAGTACCAAGGGTTCAAAGCCTTTACTATCAAGATTTATGAAAATTGGATTAGGGTAGTACAAAATGTGTTCAAGGTAAGATAAAAGGGTAGGATAAAATTATGATAGCATAAGTTGGCCCCATATCAGGGGTCTTATAGGTAATGATTCAAAGTTGTTTATTCGTAAAACATCTTAAGGTGTATGATGTTTATGGGCTCTGAAAGTTCTTCACCATTAGATTTAGCCAATCGATATGCTCTTGATCTATAGTTTGTTGTGACAATATATGGTCCTAACTAATTAGGTTAAAATATCCCTTTCTTTTTGGGTTTAGCATTCATGTTTTTCTGGTTCTCTTTCAAAATTAAGTCACAAATCTCAAATTATCAAGGGAGAATGAATTTTTTGTAGCTTCTATATAATCTATTTTGATAGGCCTACAAGTTTTCTAGGGTAGCCAAATGCTTACCATCAAAATGCTTGAATTTATGCAGTCATGAGGCTCTATAGTTTTCATCATCTTCAATGTGCTCTAGTGATATTGATAATGATGGGATCTCAATCTTGGCCAGGATGATAGCTTCAGTGCCAAAAATAAGGGAGTATGGAGTAGCTCTAATGGGGGTGCAATGATTGGCTTTATAAGTCCATAGGGAATGAAAGAGTTGTAAGTGCCAATTACAGCTAGCATCATTAATAATCTTTTTTAAGATGGATAGAATGGTTTTATTTGATGTCTCAATTTTTCCATTGCCTTGCAAGTTATATGGAGTGGATTTCTTGTTCTTGATCTTGAATTTTACATAAAGAGATTTCACATCTTGTTTCAAAAAGGATCCATCATTATCGAATATAATACGGGCTAGGATGTCATATTGATAGATGATATGGTAATGAATGAATTTGGATATTTATTTCCTGGTAATATAAGTGAGAGGAATGGCCTCAATCCACATGCTAAAGTACTTGGTTGTAGTCAAAATATGCTTATGGCCATCTAAAGATGTTAGGTTAATTTTCCTAATGATATCATGACCCCATGTTGAGAATGGCCATGGTGTTTTAATCAGCTGCAATGGTAAGGAAGGTGCATGTATCAAGTTTCCATACTGCTAACAAGGAATACACTTCTTTACATAATTATAAGAATTTATATCCATATTTGAGCCAATAATAACCTATTCTAAGAAGTTTCTTTGCTAGGACTACACCATTGGTATGGGCCCCACACATTCCTTCATGAACCTCCTTTAGTGCCAGCTTGGATTATCCTGAAGATAAACAATGAAGAAGTATTCCATCATATCCTTTTTGATAAATCATGTTTCCAAGGAGGATATAATGTGTTAAGTGATGAAAGAAAAAAAATTATTGGTTATTGGAAATGTTGGTGGGAAATACATGATTATGGAAATAGTTATAAAAAAATTGGTACCATGGTAGCTCAGGTGAGAGATTAGGATCAACAATGGTGCATATCCTCTCTGAATATGATATAATATGTGTCAAATGAAGAAGATTTTCAATCAAGAACTGATACTCTTTAGCACTATCATACATTTGAATCATGAAACCAATTATTGCCATGGCATCGGTAGATGTGTTGTTGACTCATGGAACTTGCTCAAACTAGAGAGATTTAAAATGTGTTTTGAGTTCATCGATAATTTGTTTGTTAGGAACAATATTATCATCTTTTATTTGATACTAATCATTTTTTTATTTATGATTAGCTGTGAATATTTATGGACCTTTAAGCTCTGAATGTCCCATTATATGACAAGACAAAGCCCTGCAACCAATGCCTCATATTTGGCCATATTGTTTGTACACTAAAATTGTATATGGAATTCTTTGGGGATCAAATCCCCCTATGGCATGATCAACAATATGCTATCTCTAGATCCTTTGGATGTGAAGGATCCATTAAAATATATTATCCACTATTCAAGTTCTTGTGATTCTTGTTCTATAATCATGATATAATCATCTAGAAGGTCAAAGTTGAGAGGTTGAGTAGCCGTAATAGGAGCTTCTACAAGTTGGTCTGCAAGAACTTGTAATTTGATTGCCTTTTCATTCTCATACTCAATATCAAACTCCCTAAATAACATAATCCATTTAGCCATGCATCCTTGAAAATTTGCTTTAGATAAGAGGAACTTGAGAGGCTCTACCCTGGCGATAACAATAGTTTTGTTATTTAGCATATAATGTCAAAAAAATTGAGTGGTGAACACCATATCTAAACATGAGTTCTCAATAGGCATATAATTATGTTCATAGGCTATCAATGTGTGTATTAAATAATAAACTATGTGTTCCTTACCATGATCATCATGCTGAGCCAAAAGTGCCCCTAGTACATGTTATGTGGCTGATATATAAAGAAGTGGTGGCTTTCCTTGTGTTAGAGGTCATAAGATTGGTGGATTGACCAAGTATGTTTTAAGCTTTGCAAATGCTATCTAAAAATCTTAATCCCATTAAAATGTTACCCCTTTCTTTAAGAGGTGGGTAAATAGGTGGCACTTATCTATCAATTGAGAAATGAACTTATGTATAGATTGGACCTTGCCTTGTAAACCTTGTAACTATTTAAGATTATTTGGTGGAGGCATTTCCATAATAGTGATGAGCTTTAGAAGGTCAACTTTGATCCCTCATTATGATACAATAAACCCTAGAATTTTTTTTGATGTGGCTCTAAGGACACATTTCTTAAGATTCAAGTAGACTTTATATGCAAAAGGCCTCTCAAATATTCTTCATAAAATGTCAGAGTGTCTAGCTCATGTTCTTGATTTTTATAGTATATAATCAACATAGTCCTTGACAATGTCATGCATCATGTCATGGAACATGACAGTCATTACACATTTATATGTGCCTCCAGCATTCTTAAAACTAAATGGCATGACTTGGTAATAGAATGTCCCCCACGGAGTGGTGAACACAGTCTTATGTTTATCTTTAGGGGCTATCTTGATCTGATTATAACTAAAAAATGCATCCATTAAGGATAGAATCTATTACCTAGTAGTTGAGTCGACAATCATGTCGATGTTGGGTAGAAAAAAGTCATCTTTAGGGCATGCTTTGTTGATATCACAAAAATAAATACAAACACATATCTCTAGGGTATTTTTACTTACTATCACTATGTTAAAGATCCATTCAGAGTAGTCTAGTGGTCTAATAAAATTGGCTCTTAACAATTTTTGTAACTCAACCTTAACCAAAAGGGTGATGTGTGGATACATCTTTCTCAACTTTTGCTTGACTAGTTTAGCATTAGGGTGAACAACAAGAAGATGCACAGCTGAATCTAGGTCCAAGCCTGGCATGTCAGAGTATGCCCATGCAAATATGTCTATATAATCCTTAACAATGGATATAATATATTCACATTCTACTTTAGTAAGGAAGCTCCAAGATAAACAATTTTAGGGTCTTCATGGGTTCCCAAATTGAGTTATGTTGTGATCTCCATAAGGAGTGTGGATCCATCTTCTAGAATTGTAGGTAATGTATGGTCATGATCATTTTCTTCTACTATATCTTCAAGTTATTACTCCCAAAGATCTGGATAATATGAAGAATTAAAATCTAGCTTCTCAAATAAAGGCTAATTGGCAAAAACCTCTAGAAACTCAAGAGTAAGATGCTCAAATATTTGTTGTTGTTCTAAAGAGATGTTTGTACTATCTATGGAACTTGGGCTAGATAGACTTTCTATGTCCCAAGGAGATGAGCAAAATTTCTGACCTGAGAGTCCCTGAAATAGGTTTTCACTCAATGGCTTGTCTTTTTTTTTACTTTTTCCCTGATCAACAAGTACCTCAAAGAGGTTTTCACCTGAAGATCTTAATGTTTGTTCTTTATTATGACCTAGAAATTTTTCTTGCTCTCCAAAGTAGGCATAAAAATTTAATGAAAAATCAAAACCCTGCTTATGATCACCAATGAGGAATGCATCTCATAGTCCTATATATTCTGCAATTGATTTTTCATTTTGAAAATCATCGAGGTGTATGACTAATTTTTTTTAATCCCAATCTATGAGTTTAGGATGGCAAAGGCATAGGTTATAATGAAGGTTTGCTTTAATATGGTAAGTACCAATGGTAAAGATATAATGTCCTACTTCAGGTAAAAAAGCACCACTAGGATGGGTTTTTGCTTTAGGACAGGAAGCTCCAATAGGATGGATTTTTGCTTCAAGAAAGGAAGCTCCAATAGGTTTTATGGTCAATATGGCATTTGAATCAGATAAATCTGAATTAACAAGCTCATCAAAAAGGCTATAATGGGATGTTATGTCAATACTAAGAGTCTCATTACTATTCACTTTAGAAGAGTCACTACCAAATTTTAAGAGGTCATCCTCTAGTGGTTTAAATCAGAGACCATTATTTCAATTGACAAATCCAACTGATAAGGGTTCTAAAGTTCCTTGCACCTATGGGCCAAGGCCTTTCCCTATATAGTCGAGATGATTCATTATCCTGTTAGGGATAGGATACTTTGGATTCTAAAAATAATTATCAAGGCCTTCATAATATAACCAATCTCCCTCATTAAAAGCCTCTTGATCTTTCTTTTGTGTAATTGCAAGGTCAAAAACCACAGGGGGTTTTGGTTGTTTCTTCTTTGGTTGCTAAATCTAATTGGGTTTGTTAGGAGTCTGGAAATTTTTAGGCTTACCAATTTTTTTATGGGATTTTGATAATTTTGTAATATGGAAGATGTCCTTTAGATGGTACATGGAAATGCTTATGTCTTTATTAATAACTTGTTTAGCCATAGCTACAAGAAATGGATCAGTCAAAGTGGAGGCTAGATCACCAGGGTCCATATAATTAGATGGAGATGGATGAGAAATAATGTCTTTGTTCTTCTTTACAATGAATTCAAAACCTAGGCAATAGTTATAATTATGAAATTCTGCTTCAAGATGTTTGCAATATTGGTATGGTTGTTGATCAGTGGGAATAATAACCTTGATCCCATCATGGGAAAATTTAAGGCATTGATGAAGAGTAGATGGAACTACCTATACTTCATGGATCTAAGGATAACCAAGAATTATGTTATAAGGATGCTCAATATCCACAATATGGAATAATGTGTGATGAGAAATAGACCCAACCATGATTGGCAACCAAATTATACCAGATGACTCCCTCTCGATGTTGTCATAAGCCTTGATTGTAATAGTTTTTGGTTAAATGTCTTTATCCATGTAACCCAAGCATCGTAATAATTTAAGAGATATGATGTTTAGCCCTAAACCATTATCTATAAGAACCCATTTGATGTTGTGATCCACAATGATTATCTTAATGTATAGTGGGTTATTATGGTTTAAGTTGAGGATGAACATGTCTTTTTGATCAAATGTGATTTGTCAAATTAAAGACAAATGCCCAACTAAGTTCTGGAATTGATCAAGGTTTATATCATTAGGCATAATAGACTCTTGTAAAAGTTTATTGAAAATGGTTTTATGAACATAAGATGTCCGTAAAATTCTAATATGTAAATTTGTGCAAGGGTTTTATCTAATTGATCTGTTAGACTATAAGGCCTTTAAACTATGGATTGAACTAGTTTAGTCTTTGTTAGGATAGTATTTAGCTTTAGAACCATTTGCACAATGTTCTCATTGGGTTTCTGGAAAGTAGTGGATGAAGGGCCCTGAATGGTAACTATGGGCATCTAGTTACAACTGCACAACCTAGAGGTCGCAAGGAGTTGTTATAATTAGAAGAGGGAGGCAAAGGGCCTTGGATGGTGACTCATGGGTAATTAACTATATTTTTATAATTTTGGGTCAGTGAGGAGCCTTTATAAGAAAGGTACTATTTTTCAAGATTAGTAACCCATGCAAACAGAGTAGCAACATGATGATGTGAACCAGACATGGTATTACTAGGGGGAGAAGGTGCTGACCCTATAATGATGGGTGTCATGTTGCAAAGAACACAAGATTAGCCATGCAGATTCATAGTAATAGCAGTAATGTGGGTTGTAGAAATGTGTCCCATAGTGTTATTATAGTCATAAGGTACATTTTTATAAGCTATATTATTAGTGTGGTCAATATGATCTTGATTATACTCATTATGATGTTGACCTTATTATTGGTTCTTATTCTTCACCTATCTTTGATTGTGACTATTTTGATTATTTCTTGGTGGTGGTGGATCATGTTGAGCAAAGGGGTCTTTGTAGATTCCAATATCCTAATTTGTGTCCTGATTAGGGGCTAACTTAATTTCCAATTCACCACTTTCAATAAAGTCCTCAATAACATGTCACAATTGAATGTAACAATATGCACCATGACCAATAATACGATTAAAGTTACACCATTCATTCTCTTTGTACTAGTTTGGTTTTGGTTGATCTTAAGGAAATGGCATTGATATTGGCCATATAATTAAATTAGCTACAATGAGATTTTGCAACACTATTTCAACTAATTCTCCTAACTTGCTAAAGACTCTAAAATTGTTATGAAATGTCTTTTGTGGAGGTTGTCTCTACAAAGTAGGTAGTGGATTTGAGGGAGTTAATTGTACATTTGGAGGAGCCATAGCCTGCACCATTTGTACATGTCTTGTTTTTGTCAACCCATTTCCAATCATATTTTTATATTTCCTAAATACCTTAGGTTTATCTTTCATAGCTATAAGAGCTCGTTTTTTAGTCTAATTAGACGCTTGACCTTGCACAAAAATATTAACAAGGCCTTTAGCAATAAGAGTCTTCCCAATCTATATTCCTTTATCAATAATTTATTCAAATGACTTAGCGTAAGCTAACCATAGATTATGTGCAACTTTAGGATGCAAATTCTATGCAAAGATATCATCCAACTATTTTTCTAGTAAATTGTGGTTAAAGCAGCCTGCCAATGTTCTCCACCTTTTTAGATATGCAGTGAAACTTTCGCCATCATGTTGCTTGGCTTTGCATAAGTCAAAAATGGTCAATTCATGTTCTATGTTATATGATAAATGGTTAGAAAACTTTTTTGATAAGTCATTCCAATCTAAAACTAATCCCTTAGGTAGTTTAAGTAGTCAATCAAGAGCTTATCCCACTAAACTTCATGGAAATTGTCATAGTAAGTACTCACTACTATAAGCAACCTCTTGACACAAGATTAAGAATGCTTGTATGTGTTCATATGGATCTCCTTTCCCTTTGTATTTATCAAATTTGGGTGCCTCAAAATGAGGTGAAAAGGGGTTTTGAATAATAGATAAGTCAAATGAATATAGACATATCTCATCGAATTTATACTTTTTGACTTTATTAGTTGTCTCCAATCTTTGGACAATTTCCTTCATAGAATTTCATTCTTGCATGTTTGGTGCATTTGTGGATTGGATAAGATGTTGTTTGGGTGGAATGTGCTCCTATTTTCATTGCTATTGTGGTGGAATTTTCCCCTAGTTTTGTTTTTGTTGGGGTGAAATGTGCCCCTGGTTTTGTTGCTATTGGGGTGGAAAGTCCCCCTAGTTTTGTGTGGATCAATAAGAAGTGTATATCTTTTTATCCATGATTTGGTTCTAATTTTTTGCTTGATTTGAGAACATAGGTCATTTATTCTTGGATTATAAAACATTCCCTAAATTTTATTCTTTTGTGCTTTGTTGATTTTGGAAATTTATATGTTTATTTACTAATATTTTGGTTGGTTGAAAATAACTAGCCAAATTGTCTTGAGGAATTTCCTCAATTCAAACTGAATGTTTGGGTTTCTAAGTTTTTAATGTAACAAGAGGTTCTTTAAGATTGAATAATGTATATTCCGTATCAAATGGAACACTTTGTAAGGTCTCTTGTGACTTAAACTATTCATTTAGATTTCTTTGATCTACTATGGTAATGTCCTCATCCAATATTTGTTGCATACTTTCAACCACATTCCCTTGTTCTTTCAAAGCATTATTATGAATCGAAGTGGTAATTAGGCAGTCAGTTAAGTCTATGACAAGTTGATATGTATATTGTTGACTTATTATCTTGATCTTAGCTTGAATATCTGGATTAATGGGTTTTGACTCTATTTGTATTTCCTTTACTTTATTAGAGGAAGAAGGTATGTTCATTTGTGCAAAATCTTGCTCTTATTGTCATTGTTCTCCTTCTCTAACTAAGGTATGCAACTATTTTTTAGGAAAGTGAGAAGGTAGTCTAGCACCTGATTCTATCAATCTAAGAAGGGCTTCATCTTGATCTTCTTGAGGTTGATATCCATTGTAATCATCTTTAGATCCTACTATTGTTTGGATATCATAAAAAACAATAGGGTTATCTTGACCATCATAAAATCGTTCATCTTCATAACTAAGGCCATAAGATGCCCCACTATGAGTGAACCTTTGAGTTATGTCTAAAAAGAGTTGCTCTATGTGTTTAACTAATCTTTAGACTAATGCTTGGTAACCAAATAAAGTATGTTTTAGCTATCTTTTTAAACAAATAACCAAGGTACCAATGAGACTATAAGGGAGGGTGGTCTGAAACCATACACAATTTATAAGATTTGGTTCACGAGTTTACTCAACCTTTGATAAATTTGAAATTGTATAGATCAGAAGAGAGTAAGGTAACTCAAGGACCCAAGGTGGAAACTAGTACACCAAAACCTAGATCTTTATTATATGCTCAAAATGTAAAATCTAGGTTCAACTTTGACAAGTTAACCCTAGAAGTTTAGAGGAAATGTATCCATATTATGAAGAAGACAAAATGAACTAAGCAACTAAAGATGTAAAAATATAAATGAATCACTAAGTATAAATCTAAGACCAAATAGGCAGCATAACATCGCCACATGATTCTAGTAAGATAAAATATGTTCTAGGACTCAAATCATGAGTGATACGCAAGATGACTTGAGTCCACCAAGTTGATATGTGATTTTGATTCTAATAAATGACCTTCAATCCAAATGGAAAATTGAACACAAGTTAAAACAAGCCTAGTGTGCAAATGGCGAACCCACTTTCACACACCAACCCTTAGAACTCTGAAAGGTTCAATTTCAAATGTGGATTATAAATGAAGGATTTAAATAAATTAGGTAAAATATCTAGACTCAATTGGGCATCATGACTATGCCAAAGTGGATGACATGACACAAAACTTTTGATAACAATTTGAACAAGGGAAAGGTGAATTTTCCATTTGGACAATGTAATGCCTCCCTTGCTCAAGAAAATTGAGGACAATGTGATTTGTTTAAGTTATTTTGAGTTAACAAGTAGTTTTAAACACAAATCAAGACCAAGTAAGCTGATGACAAAAAATAAACATCTTAAGTCTAAACTAACAAGGTATGGCAAAATGGGGTCTACTAAACTATCAAGGTTTTGATCATTCTAGGGGAGTTAATTACACAATGACTTTCACGTCAAATGATGTAAAATATAAACATGAAAATTGGGTGATCGTGGAATTGGCTACTTATAAAAAGGTCTAGTCCTTTTTACATCTATGATAAAATACAAAATTTTATGAAAATAATTTAAGATTATAAATTACAATATTCAAGCTTAAAATTCATGTCCATGGCCTCTCCATTTGAAGATTTTTGAGATTGGTCAGGATCAACCATGACCATCCATCTCAAGATTGAGATGTGTGCCCATGGATAATCCTAATATTTGGAATTAAATCCATAAGCATCTTCATGACCTTGGAAGAAGGGGCATTGAAGTGGCATGGGAGGTATTAACTAGGTATGGGTGACCCATAATCATGATATTTGTGGCATTTATGGCCTAGGGATGTCTTCCCAAGAAATGATGTCACCTGATGATGTAGTTAATAGGAATCAATTTTCAAAAAGAAATATTCAATAACTCTCATGTAAAATCCACTTAAGTTCTTGATTTAGATTAATTAGCCTTAAAAAAGGTTAATCAACATTTGTGCAAATATTTGAAAATTGGCCCTCAATTAATCAAAATGGTCAGAAAGTCATTTTACTGGGTCATAATTTGACTAGAGATAAACTAGAAGGAAATATTAGATGTGTTGGAGTTGTATTTTGATTTAGGATGTTTCCAACACCAAATAACAAAGGTACATGATGTGTACCAATGAATTAGAAGAAAAGAGTGATCCAGAGCACTAAATGGTGAAATGGTCATTTTGACTCAAAATTATCTAATCAAAGTTAGCTAGCCCATAAGATGCATTACTCTATTTATGGATACTTTGACCTAAACTGGCACTTTTTAAGTGACAAGTTTGAACCATTTAGGATGTTTTATACACTTTGACCTAAAATGTGCATTTGGGTGTAATTTGAGTAAGATTGATTTCAACACAAATGGTGTTAGGAATTGGATGTCTATAAGTACAAGCATGAAGGTCAACTGATTCATTATGTAAAATGGAGATCTATCCAATAGTGATAATGGAGAAACATTAATTCAATCTTTTTATTAGTATCACTACTATTAAGAGGTGGAGCGGTGTTCGATCATAACTATTTTAAGTTATGGAAGAGAAGGGTCTTGACATTCTACAAGATCATGGATTTTATACTTAAGATAAAGTGTATAATTCCATCTAGGTTGAGGTATTCTTTATCTCTCTCAAACATTTAAATGGGTACAGTTTATTTTCACATATTTTAATAAACATCTTTGGTTGTTGTATAAGTAGTTGTGCCTTCCGACTTGGACTTAAATGTTTTAAGTGAGAGGCTATAATTTTGGGCTAGTCAAGGCCTTTTGCTGAAACATTTATATAATTATGTGGAAAATTCAATTTTAATCCCATTGTAAACTTCAGAGGGGGCCTAAAATTTATGATATGGGCCAAACAATTATATATTAAGATAGTTAGCTTAGTTTGGTGCGGTGGATGTCAAGTTCTGTTATTTATTATGTGGTTCTTTATCATGGTTATTTTACCTATATTAACATCCCAAATTTTAGCCTATGTACCAAAAATTGAAGCAATGGAAATTGCATGTCATGTCTACACATCTTTATATGCATTGCACATTATATATTTATTATTTAACCAATTTAAAAATAAAAAATAAAAATTATACATTTAGCTATATTCTTTGTGAAAAATTTAGACTATATAACTTTCTTTAGTTTCCAAATGAACAAAAAAGAGAGAAATATTATAAAACAATTTAAATCATAAATTCCATAGTCAGAGGTACCCATCAAATGTGTAACTCGAAAGTTGAGTGTTTAATGTCCTCACTATTACTAGATTAATGGTTACATATACGAGGGCTTTTTTTTTAAAATTATATTAGAGGTTATACAAAGTATGTTTAAATTATTTTATGTAATAATTTTAAATCAATAGCATTGAGTATTGAGATAGTGAAATAAAATAGTATAATTAGAATAGTTAATTTATAATTATACTTTAAATGATGTAATTTTATTTGTATGATATATTTCTCTTAATATAAATTAATTATTATATATGTTAATATTAGTATAAATGTTTAATACATTAATTTATTAAATTTTGATATTGTATTTGTATATTGAAATATTGTTGTGATATTTTCATGTGCTATTACAAAAAATAATAATAATAATAATAATAATAATTTTAATCAATTTAATATTTATTTGTGGAAGTGTAATGAGCCTATTATTTATCAATACATTCACCAAATTTTACTTATTCTTGTAATAATAAATTTTGCATTTATAATCTATTATTAATATTTTGGGATTAATATAGATGATCTATTAAATTATAATTGGTCCAACAAAAGGCATTTCTAGGATATGATCATAAGACCTATGAGTTATGGGCCTATATAAGATAACCATCTAATGTTTATCTATGGTTGTAATATCATAAGTTGTATACTTTTACTTAAGCCAATACATCTACAAAAATAAGTTATATTTAAACATTCACAATTGATAATATGACTAAATATATCTTCCAAGATCACCTCTCCATATCATGTCCATATAACGACACAATTACTTAAGTCATTTCATCAAGGCATGGAGACATGAATAGTTTTAGTTAATTTAATATTTTAATTCAATATTAAAATCTTTGATTTAATGCTAATATTTATTTATGGATATACAATAATTGCTCCAAGATATTTAAATGTCTACAAAAACTACCTACACGTGTTTGACATAAAAAAACTGCCAATCTTAATCCTATCTCTCTTAGACTTTCATGGTTGGTTGAGTCATCAACCTTTTTAGTTGAGGGATTTTGTACCTCCTTGATAGGAATCTAGTGTTACTTAGCATCCTATTGTAAGCTCGCATTTTTGTTTAAGCCTTCAAAGATGAGATGTACCTCTTTATTACAAATACACACCTTGACAACATGTGGCATCTTCTTTCAAGATCATAGGGGTAGATACATTAGGTCACACTTGGATATACTTTAAATTATGGCTATATAGGTGAGATACATATGGCTTAAGGTAAGGTCTCACCCATTTTAACTGAGAAGGAAAGGAGTGTGTGACCTATGTGGTGGCTCTCAACTTCCTCACAAGTTACCCAAATTACTTTATTACCAAGGCTAGCAAAAATTCATGAATGTTATGATATTGAGAAAGTGTACCAAGTGGAAGCATGTTACTCAGGTACACAAGATTATTTGCCTAGAAGAATTCAAATTAAATCTAAAAATATGTGGCATTATGATATGTGGAACTAGAGAAATGTTTCACCCCTTAAAACTAAGTGATAGCCAAAGTTCCATCCACGTGGCTACATGCAAATTAATCGTAGGCTTGAAAATAGATCATATAAGAAGTATAAGATTAAATATTGGGATGTTAGACTAAACCATGCTTGAAATGTGGAAATCATAGATTACTTCCCAATCCTACAAGCCTCATTCTCCATGACAACCATCTTGAGATTTTCTAGTGTGTGGAATTGGGACACTATCATAAACCAGGCTGGTCCAGTTTATGCCTTAGAAATATTTTCAAAATCATCACAATGATGTGATGATGACATGTGGTATCCATGATTGAATGCGTAAACATGTGGTTAAGCATAGGGTTGAGAGATTCTACCATTTTTTATTGTGAGTGAAGACAAGATTTCATCTTGGACAACTAACAAAATTGTGCCACGGTGTGGTGATATGTGAAAATTAAATTTGACTAGACACAAAATAATTAAATGGTTGGCAACTTGTGAAAGCTCAAAAACTAGAATAATGTGCATAATAAAAGATAAAATTATAATTAATTAAGTTAAAATATAAATAAACAATTAAAAGAAGCCACAAATAAATTAAGGCTGACCAACCTCAATGCTAGCAACTAAAGAAAATAATTTTGCCAATGTCAAGCAATGCAACTAACCCAATGACAAGCGACCAAGACTAAAAACAAAGTTAATATCAATACCATGTAAATGTACCCAAGGGAAAGAATGTGAAATTAGGACATTAATTCCATAATCCAAAACATTGACCCAACTTCAAAATCTTAATCATCTTTAATAGCATAAATAGGCACAGGGAACTGCCCTAATGATTAACTTGTAGTTTTGATCTTAATCATGGATTGACTTAATTCAAGGGGTGATGTGTCTCGAGTACCATAGATGTACACTAAAACAAACTCAACTAGATTAAAAATAATGAGTGGCTAAATCCAAAATCCCATTTTATATGTATAAAAATAATAATGGGTAACAAACATTTCCAACTCTCATTTACTCAGCTATGAGGCAATGATCTTCTCTTTGAAATAAATTGTACTAAGTTAAAATGTTTAACTTAGATCTGATTTCATCCTTTACAATTCTCAATAAATTAATAGGTCATTAAATAATTATCCAATAAATTATTCCTTCATGCCTTCATTCTTTTAATTGAGCTACACTTATATTCTTTTCTAGTTAATCTATCAATGCCCATATTACAATATCAAGGCTTTCTCATTCCTATATTGATTAAAGTAAATTGATTTTCATGAATTAATTTAGATTCTTTTATAGATGGAAAGAGTTCATGCATACAAATAAATTTCAGGGTCTGCATACCTTATCATCTAAGGATACATAAACCAAGTTTAATAGGTTGTGCTCATAACTAAATGATAGCTCAATTCTCTTCCAAAATTCAAAAACTTAAGTTTATCATTAATGATAGCCTCATCTTAAGTTTATTCATTAATTTTTGTAAAGAGACTTAAGCCAATAATATAACTTATTTTATAAAATTTTAATAACATCACATTGATTATTATATTATAATCTGTAAATCATTAAAGAGTAATAAACTTAGCTATCAAATCATGTTTAGTTCATTCAACATCCATCAAGACAATGAACTACCATAACATTATTGGTGAGGCTTGTCTATGCCTAAATCACATCAAGGCATTATTTATTATAATAATTCATTATTTACTAATTCAACTTTGATATCATTTCCAAATTTTTAACATTAAATCGGTATTAATCATACATAGATATTTACTTATTCTTAAGCCTTACATTCAATTGGCATTAGATTTGGATAGTTGAATTATTAAAAGGGATATGAAATCAACACAAATAAATCCATATCTAATAAAGAAAAAAAATTATTACTAATTCAAAATTTAAATGATTCAATTGTGGATTACAAATCTTACTTAAGAAATAGAGTCAATCCAACACGAGTCAAGTTCTAACTCAAATATATAAAACTAAACTATTAATTATTATTTATCCTTGAACACAATTAACTAAACATATATCAGCTATCTCATTCATTATATCAAATAAATGTTTTTAAATAATAGAAGGTATAATAGGTAGGGTTAAAATTATTAATAATAACATAGTCCATAACACAATGATTATCCCCAAATAAACAACATAAGGAACTATAATGCATCATTTCATTTCTATGTAAATAAGGTGCAAGTACCTATCTATGATTCATTTACATATACTAAACTTAAGCAGTGTAATCCTATAACATATGATACAAAAATATCCCTAAACATTCAATATAATGTGATTGTAGTGTATAAAATCCATTCCCAATGGATTAGATTTTGGAGATTGAAGTTTTGCTCTTTCTATCAGAACCATAATAAAGAATTCATCACTTGAGTCTTGGGTAAAGTATCAAAGTCACACTATATAATTTCATTTTAAGTTGTCTAGATCTCACAAGTAATTGAGATTACCATTCCATTATTAGTCCATGAAATGTTCAATATCAATACTCATATTTAATATTATTATTTCATAATTTCAAGAGAAATGAAAATCAAAATTGAGTTATAATGAATTCACCTTTATATAGAACCTATTTTTTTATCATTGGACTACATCATGCTCTCATTTCCAATTTAATTGTGATAATATTTTGTCTCATGATCCACTTAGCCACCCATACAATGTTTGAATCAAGTCTATAGGATGAAACTAAGGAGTCTAGTTAATTCCTCCAAAGATTTCTATCAACTAAGAGATATGTATGCCTGATCTAGAAAAGAGTTGTAACATCCTACTCCAATTTCACTCTCCTGAAATAATTTTTTCCTTAAAAAGAAAAAGAATAAAGAATATATCCAATCAATTCCTCAAAGGGCAAACCAAAGAAGGAACCCGTCTCACTTGTTAAACCCCCTTTACATCCAAGGGATAGGTAAGTGCATGAAATTAGGGGAAAATTTTGTGGACATTATCCCTAATGGGATCACATTAATTAATAACATGATCACATTAATTAAATCCAGGCTCAGAATTTCCAAGTCATAATGTGATCATGTTATGTAATAATGCAATCATGTTATATTAAATAGTAACACAATCCTGTTATTACATAACATGATCACGTTATTGACATAATAATCATTCAATCATGTTAATAATGCGATCATGGTCCTTGCACAAAAAATAAATAAAAAGGGAAACTTGAACATAAAATTATTCATTTTACATTTGTGTTTCCTAGCTCTACCCTTGTTTTATGATCATGGTTTTCTCAAAACACTCCAAAGAGCATCAGGAAGCTTCCAAATTCACCCCAAAAACCTATTGATTGATGATACCACCACGTAGGAAAGGTATGTGATCAAAATCTTCCCTATTTAACCCTAATTTTTCATAATTTTCATTATTTAACCCATTTTTCTAATTTTAATTTGTTTTTTTCTTACATCCCATCCTCCTAACCCTCCACAAAACCCTTTGGTTGCTCCTACTCATAACCCTCTACAAAACCTTGTTGTTCCTCTTATCCTTCCACCTAACCTTCATACAGTTCTCCAAAACCACCTACTATTCAGGAGGGTTTGATTGACAACATTGTGGGAAACAAACTTGAAATTGAAGACTTAATTGATAGAATGAGGAATCCCAATTCAACCAACCCCCACCACACCTAGCTATTCAATTTCTTGCAAACCTTATTAGGTCAAATTAACATAATAATGAGTTAAATTGACTGATGAACCTCATATAGGGATACTTGTAAGGAATGCTATGCTGAAAAAATTTTATCCCTTTATGTCAAGAATTTAAATATTTTAAAAGATAACATTTGTGCCCTATTCATTGACCCAACCACCAATTCCCCATTCCCGTAACCAATAAAGATTTTCTTATCCATTGATTTGTACATAACTTAATTAGGGAAAAATTTTGGGATTGATGGTGGATGGTCTTCGACTATCCACCATGTAACAACCATGAGGTCCCATTATATTTTTTGAGGAAATTATACTATGAATTTTTCCTTAACCAGATTCCTAATTATTTTATTTTTTAGTGAGTTTCAAAGCCAAGGAAAAGGCTCTACATAGTATCAATCAGGTGCAAATCATGCACCTAATCAACCTACATAGATTCATATCCAAAAGCCTCTTGAGACTAATATCCCCTCCATGATTCAATAGGTCATGAACATAGACACTCTCCATGCTCTTAGCTCAATCACAGATACACTCACTCAGCATATGATTAGGCTTTCACATAATGATGTGATAGATATGCCATAGGCTACTAAACCCTAACCCCACCCTTGTTTATGTGGAGCTATATGCATGGAACCTTATGATGATGATGATGTTGATGTTTCAGATGGCTTATATCATATTCTTGTGAGTGATGAGTTTTTGGCATGCAGACATCTGTCACCACACAGATACATGTATATTTTATATAATTGTCATGTTAAATTTAAGTTATATTTGAAAATTTAATTTCTAAGCTAACAATTAATTTACATAAAAAATTAATATATTATATATGTCATTTTTTATGTCATGGGAGGTGATGATTCCTTCATTATCATAGCTAACATTTACAGTATTTGATTTATTGTAGCCATTATTTTCATATTCATATCAAATTATTGGGTCATTTACGACTGCATCTACCTCTATTAAGATGACACAATTTACCTATATAGAGGTAAAAAATATTTACATATATGTATTTTTCTTTGAATTTGTTATGATTGTAGTTTTTTATATATATATTTTACTACTTTCATCTAATTTTTAACTTCTCTTCTCAAAAATTAATGCAGAACTAACACAACCTCTATGCAAAAACAAGTTGTTTACATATATCCCATGTACTAAAGTAAGTTTTAAAAACATGCATTATATTCCTTTTTAGTATTGACATTTTATATAGGTTATGGAATGAATTTACTCTAGATAATTTAAGTAGATATCAAAAAATTAGTGTTTTCTTTCCTTGAACATCACCCAAGTGACTGTGGGCATATCTAAATTCAAAACTATTTATTGATAGTCCCAATAGAAGGCTGTTTCATTTAAAATTTATAAAATAAACAACATGTCCATACTATTTATTAAAAAATATCTTATCCCAAATCACCTTTTTATACCTATTATCCAATCATAAACTTCCCTAATAAAGATTCATCCATTGAATTTAAGACCCTTTTCACTTTATTTAGTTTGCAGGTAATTCCATCGAATATTTCATGTGTGTCACCATTGTCATGAGCTTCCCCAGTGGATGATTTCTATGTAATATATTTGTATCTCTCACTTGTTGAACATTACGTTTATAATCACATTCATAGAATGATTTTATCTTATTCCATAAACTATATATAATGGTGTGACCCTAAGGTCCTATTGGAGGCAGTTGTCCAAATCTAGAGGTTGTGCCTAGGGATCCTACTCCTACTCCTATGATAATGTCCCAATGTTGATGAGTGATGTGGGATATGATTTCTCTACTTTTGTGTCTCTTGCTTATACCTACATGGGTGATTTACCTCCCACTACTTTTTGGCTAGATGGAGCCTAACCTCCCCTTTCCCTAATAATCTCATTGAGAATCTTCACCTAAGACTCTAAACCAATCATACATTTTTCTCTAGGCCAACTATACAAGTAAGCATATACTAAAAAATCTTAGACCCATGCAAATTTCCATCCTCTCCCCTCAATAATCCTAAAAATAGGTTCCCATCTATACAAAAGGAAATATGTCCCTTTGTCTCCCACCAAATGGGAGGAAAACATCCCTATTTAATATCATTTCAGAGGGTTGAGATAATTACCCACTCTACCCCCATTAGACTCATCCCATACTTAAAACCTATGTTATGTGCATCCACATGACCAAAGTATTACACCTAATTAACAACCTTAGCTCTCTCACAATCATCTATCAAGGCCATAACCCTACCTTTAGCCAACAAGACTAGTATCCTAAATATAACCTTGAAAGTGATAGTACACTTTCAAGGGACTTGTGGGAAAATTAAATTATTTTACATGACACATCCTATTTGGTGAATATGTTTCAAAGGAATCTACTAGATGGGACAATAATCCCCACCAACACAATCCATAGTATCCCTATTATATATAGTGTGTCCAAATCATTAGTCATTAATTTCTCTATAATCCTAGGTTCAGCCAATCATAATTCATCACTCTACTCGATCAAATGTAGTCCCACCTTTAAAAAACAATTTAAAATATCCTTAGATACTCTAAGTTAATCTTGAAAATTCATCTAAAAGGAAGTAGTTGTGAGGGTCATACCTAAGTCAAACCCCTATTTTTAGACAAGTAATAAATCAACAACCAATATAGTCCAACATGTAACATAACATAAATTGAAGATATTGACCCAAATATATTTATGTTTATCAATCTGAAAAAAATAAACTAGTATATTATATATTCCCTTTCATAGTTTTAATCCTCTAATTTTGATTTTGGTACAAGGTTGTAGCTCTAACACTTCAATATATGGCTTATCAATTTAGATCTAAGTGTATTTTCATGTGCATGATTGTCTTCCTCTTTCCTATAATGTGACATTGCATTCATGTAACTATATAGATAAATATTTTATATACAAGTGCTTCTTTTGTTCATTTTGGTTTCCATATATTGGATTTGATGTACCTTATATAAAACTAAGTGAGACCTTATTTATAATAATATTTGATGGCTGGTACTGAAACTCATCCCTCTCTACAATCTAAGATAGACATAGGCATTACTACTACAATGTCATCTACATAGGCACTGATAGAGGTATATATTAGTTATTGTAATTTTTAATTATAAAAATATACTTGTTTTGATAATTTAAGTACATGTACATGGAGAAAATATAAATTATGTAAATGTATTATGTATGCAAGGTTATTCTATGATAGTTGATAGTTTGAGTCAGATGGTGATTGGGGAAACTTCTCTTATTTCTCTTGTATTTGAGATGCCTATTAGGATAGATGAGCCTACCATTAATTTGATTGAGCATGAAAAATAGATTGATCAGGATTGTAAGCTTATAGTAAGTGCACATGTTTAAAATATTTTTTATTGTAGTTTAAAATTAATTTATTAACAATTTTTTGAATGTATTTTATGTTAATTTCATAATAATTCTTGTATTTGAATAGGCTCAGCTACAAGCTATCTATGAGCATAGGATGTGCAGTCAGAGCTTGGAAAAATCCAAGGCATTAGAAGGGTCTCCATCTACTAATAAGGAATCCTAAGGAGATTTTTCTTTGAGTAAGGCAAAGAGAGGGAGGCTATTTGATGAATAGGATGTCTCACACTTGAGATGTACTTTTTTGTATGCCTATATGGGAATTGATGCATTTTTGGTATTGTATATGTGCATATGACATTCAACCAACATTATATACTCTATTGGTAGTTGTAATTTGTTGTATTCCTATCACATAAATCTATGTATTATTGACATTAGACATGTATGTGCCTTTATTATATGCCTATCATGGTAATCTATTTATTATATTCAATTTTTATTTTATTTTGTGTTATTATATGATGTTGTTTTGATCTTCCAAATTAATATCTATCAAATCTCATATTTAATGTTTTACATTCAAAAATGAGGATTAAAAAATATTATTTTCAATGATATATATCTCAGATCTTACATATTTTTTTAAATTAAAGTTTTTATTTCATTGTGTAGTGGAAATGACTAATGACACTCTTATCACTTAGGCTTAATGTCCTTCTTCTCTTTTTACCTGCTTCTTTTACACTTTTGAGAAACTTCTTGGTGTTATTAGACATCTAAAAAACCTCTCACATTCATTCTCTAACTCATTTCAAACTTTCCATTCACAAACATCCTCTCACTCTTTCACTATATTCTCACTAGGCAATCCTCTTAGGTTTCAAAATTACCAAAACTTGATATAGGTCTCAAGAAGTTAGTATTTTGTCATAGATGTTCATACATGGTCAAATCACACTTGCTTTAACTTACTACAAGGACACAAACACACTTCAACATTCAATTTCACATATACGGCACAACAAGGCACCCTACAGACCTGTGACGGTAACATGGAGTATTAGTTTAGTTTCAAATCTATCATGCATCTTCTAAGAGATGAAAAATCTCTTTTTCTAATGGGACCATCTTTCAAGTCCATATCTATTCAATGGCATACTTGACAAGATTAAGAAACAAATCTTGCTTCCCTTTACTATGTGAATATTAACCCAAAATAGGGTATAGACATGGTTTCTTTATTCTAGAGGTCAATGAATCAATAGGTCAATTACTCAATTCCACCTAATAGGTCAATAGATTAAAATTTAAATAGGTCAATACGCCAAAGTTTTTAAAGTTGTCAAAATTGTCAAAGTTGTCAAAGTTGTCAAAATTATCAAATTTGTCAAAATTATCAAAGTTGTCAAAATTTTCAAAATTACCAAAATTGTCAAAATTTTCAAAGTTATCAAGGTTTTAAAAGTTATCAATAGGTCAATAGATCAATTACTGATTAAGTTTCTAGGTTTGTAGTATAAGTTGCCAAAGTTCAAGTTATGGTTTTAGAACTCTAATTTCAATGCTTCTTAGGTGAAAACTGACACCACCAACATGTCCAGTGGGGGTGGATAGCATCTAGGACTATGTTCTTGTCCTCCTATCAATCCTGATAGACAAACCCACCATCCATTTTGGCCTCAAGAATACCCTTCCCAATACAAGAAAAATATAATATTTTAGCCTAAGTTCAAACATGCATAAAATAAAAAATGTACGTCATTTCCAGGAACCATTAGATCCTTCACATTCCTTCTTAAGTCCTCTAATGACACCCTAGAGAACTTGGGTAGAATATTTGATATAAATCCATTAAATAAGTTACAGTGATGGGTTCAAAAAATGCAAGTTTTTATCAGTGAACAAGCAACATCTTGAGCTCCAACTGGTATTTCTACCTCCAGGACCTCCACCTAAAAATATATCACTTCTATCACATCTAAATAGTAAACTTAAATGTTATCACATCATCATAATGTTTTAATCTACTTGAAAGTAAATTTTCACTACCATTTTAGAGAGCATAAACATTGACAACAAATGTTGTCAATGTTCAAGTTATGGTTACAAAACTCTTGTTCTAATTATTTTTGTGTGAAATATAACACTGGTAACATGTCTAAGGGTATATAATGTCTATTAACAAGTTTTTATCTTCCTTTTAGGCCCAATCGATAAACCCACCACCCATTTTGGCCTCAAGAACACCCTTCCTAATACAAGAAAAATGCAAATTTCTAACCTAAGTTCAAACATGCATTTAAAAAAACTTTAAGTCATTTCCAGGAATCATAGGAACCCTTAATTACATCCTTGAAACCTATAATTTCACCCTATATCTTTGGATTATAATCTTCAATATCAATCTGTTAAACAAGTTGCAGTGATAGGTCCAAAAATATAAGTTTTTGTCAGTAAACAAGCAACTTCTTGAGCTTTAAATGGCATTTCTACCTCCAGAACCTCCACCTATTATTAGATCACTTTTATCATATAAAAATAGGTAAAATATATGTTATCACACTGTCATGATGTTCTAATCCACTCAAAAATGCATTTTCACTAGCATTCTAGATAGCAGAAACATTGACAACAAATGTTGTCAAAGTTCAAGTTGTGGTTGTCGAACTCCGGTTCTAATGCTTCCTGAGTGAAAATTTACACCACCAAAACATTCAAAATGGTGGTAATATAGCATATATTACTCATTTTTTGGCCTCCTTTCAGCCTAATCGATAAATCCACCAACCATTCTAACCTTAAGAACACCCTTTCCAATACAAGAAAAATGTAATTTTTAGCCTAAGTTAAAACATGCATTAAAAAATTGTATGTCATTTACATGAACCATAATACCCCTCACATAAATTATTAATCCCTATAATTATACCCCATAAAAATCAAGTGTAAGCTTTGATATCAATCTGTTAGACAAGTTGCAATGATGGATCTAAAAATGTAAGTTTTTATTAGTGAACAAGCAACTTCTCGATCTCTAACTAGGATTTTTACCTTTGGGACATCCACCTAAAAATTTATCATTTTAATCACATCTATATATTAAAATTACATGTTATCAAACTTCCACAATGTTTGAATTCACCTGAAATTGAATTTTCACTACTATTTTGGAGAGTGGAAACACTAACAACAAATGTTGTCAAAGTTCAAGTTATGGCTATAGAACTTTGGTTTTAATGCTTATTGAGTGAAAAATGACACCATAAACATGTTTTATTAGGTTTATAATGTCTATTAATAGGCTTTTGGCCTCCTTTTAATCCTGATCGACAAACCCACCACCCATTCTGGACTCTAGAACACCCTTCCCAATACAAGAAAAATGCAATTTTTTAGCCTAAATTCAAACATGTATAAAATGAAATGTATCAGTCATTCAAAAAAATATTCAAATCCCTCATTTACTTATTTAATCCCTCTAATCTCACCCTACAACACTGAGGTGGAAGTTTCAAGATAAATCTGTTAGATAAGTTGCAGTGATGGGTCTAAAAATGTAACTTTTTATTAGTGAATAAGCAACTTTTCAAGATCCAACTAGCATTTATACCTTTGGGACCTCCAAATATGAATATATTACTTTGATCACATCTAGACAGTAAAATTACATGTTATCACATCACCATGACATTTGAATCCACTCAAAAGTGCATCTTCACTATTGTTCTGGAGAGTGGAAACACTGACAACAAATGTTGTCAAAGTTCAAGTTGTGGTTGAAGAACTCTGGTTATAATGTTTCTTGAGTGAAAACTAACATTGCCAACATGTCTAAGGGGGTTGATACCATTTAAGACCAGATTCTTGGCCTCCTTTTAGGTCTGATCAACAAATCCACCACCCATTCTGACCTCAAGAACACCCTACCCAATACAAGAAAAATGCAATTTTTTAGCCTAAATTCAAATACCCATAAAACCTAAGCTTCTCTTAGATTTAATAATATATAATTACTTATTGACAATGAAAATCAAATGAAGGTGGAAGCTTATCTAGCACCACTAACCTACAAAAAAATATGAGCAAGCGAATAAAAATAAAATTTATATATGTACTACCTAGAAAATAAAAAATATTTGATAAAATTAATTACATCACATTTGAAAAGTCAACATACCTCTGTATTTAAATCCAACAAACCATTGTGATCTTTCTAACCTTGATAGTATCAATAATAGATTCGTGATATAACTCTCAAACTTTCTATAGTTTCTTTTTTAATGGACTACCATGATATTTTTGTAATTGAATATTCATTACAAGAAGCAAATTTGAATAGTGTAGTATCTTCTTATGCATTTCAAACTCTTCAAATAACCATTGATCTAAATTTTTTATAAGATGTCATTGAAACCAATTTCTAGTGACCACTATTGACCCAGTGTGATAGTCAATGTTTTCTCCATCTGTAACTAGGGAAACCAATTTTTTCTCTCTCTACACACCAACATAAGTAGTAATTAGTGCCTTCTTCATTGTCCTCATCTGCAAAAACTACAAAAACATACCCTATATATCACAAAAAATCATTTTTAGTGATAATATAGAGATATATAAATAGTTAAAATAAATTATACATAATGAAAAATATTCTACCTAGCTGCACTAGATTAGATACATGGTCAAAGTCATCTGATGATGTCATATCTATAACTTGTAATATTCTTGAAAATTGATATGTGATGATTGGAACTAGATATTTGGAACTCCTATCATCCACTGACTCTTGTGACTCATACTTATTCCAAATAGAGCCCACACATGTAGAATAAAAACATGCCAAGTGTCTCGTATGAATAGTCCAAGCACTTACATTTAAGATACAAATTGAGTTGAGGTCACTTGAACCCATTAGATTCATAAAATCATCATATTTTGCTAAGTGTTCATCCTCTATTAACCATAAATGTCTACAAACAATAGAATTTGGTTGACCACCATGACACATGTTCTCATTACACCATTTAACCATAGTTTTTGCATCATTTAAATGAACACCCTCTTCTAATTTTAACTCCTCCCTTGTAATAGCTCTTTTTACACATGCTCCAGTACCATCATGTTCTCCTTTTCCATGGCTAGCCTCAGTGAAACTCCAAATGTGTTATATACCTATGGTAATGTAAATCCTACTTAACTAGTAAAACATCCATGTATTTTTGAATTATGATGTATAATTATTTGACCAAATGTAATGTTGATTGAAATTAATGTTCCTCTGACTCAACTATTCATGAAACTTCTAAAAATAACCTTGCACATACTCTTAACAATGTGATATATCATCGCTAATATAGAAATGGTACTCCCTTAATATTTTTCATTATTTCCTTATATTATCAGGTGCATGTAGAAATTTTATATGAATAAATATGACAACTTGTGATGAGTTGTAATACTACAATTGAAATTCCATTTGGGGTTTGAATGTGTAATTATCTACAAAATCAGCTACTTAAATAATGGAACCAAGTGGGAATTTATCATTGCATATCTTGAAATATTCATCCAACCATCTAGCTCTATGTGTGTGCCTTGCAGGGTCATAAACAATCTTCTCCCTAAATTTGACCAAAAATTCTGAATTAGGTATCTTTTTTGTAACAAGATCACACCTTTTAGATTCTTTTCCATATTTTACATGATAAGTCACTGATTTATATTTTCTTAAACCAACTAATTATTATGCAATTTCACTTGTAATATCCTCATGGATACATTTTTTTAAATTTGGCAATCCACCACAAATGCTACAATTTCTATTTAAACATGATTTATTGTAAAATAATTATCCTTCTGATCTTTTTTAGAAGATAGATGGAATAAATTTCCTAGCTAATTTTGGTGGTAATTCAATGCCACACTCCTACAAAATTTTAGTATGCAAAGTATAATGAATATGGTGAAAAAAATCATAATGCATTCAAAATTCAACATGTTGTCTACAACAAGAAGCTACGCATTTGTGATTTATTTTAAAATAAAAATGTTTTTCCATCTCAAAATATGTTTGACAAATAGAAATTTGTGGATATTTTTCCAAAAATTTAGAGTAAAATTGTGTTTGAGTCATATATAATAAATGTTGTGGATGTGGTTCATGGTTATGAGAACCAACTCTTATTTTCATAACATCTCTTGCATTGGATGAAACTCTTCTATTATTTTTCCAAAATTTAGTAACTCTTTGAGAGTATCGACTATAGCCTTGTCTTTTCATGGAAGTCTACTAGAGAATTCATAGAGCTCATTGGTATTAGGTTGATTAAGTCTTTCATGTCTTACAGTTGCTTTCATTAAATTTTTGTTTATATCAAGTGTTTGGATTATTTTTGAAATCAATCATTTTTCACTATTTCAGCACTTACTACACAAGTTGTCATTATACATTGAGCAACATTACAATCCTTTTGGCATGATCTCAGGCCTACAGTATGATATGCATCATGTAGATTTTCAATAATTTCATCATTTTCATCATTCATGTTATATGTTCTTAGTCCTAATGTATATATTATAGGTCTCATCTTAATCAATTTTATCAATAAAATAAATAATTAACATCTTTGACTATCATACTCTAAATTATGAAATAAAGTATCCCAAATTTGTTGATCTAGTATTCTTGAATGGTGATTAGACATTTTTCTATGCATTGGTTTTAAAATATTTTCATAAACTTCAATTAATTACTTCTATTTTTTACACATAATTCTTAGAGGTTTTGGTAATGGTGGAATTTGTTGAGAGGGTGTTTCAAAACCATTATTACTTTCATTATTTATAGGTGGGATGGCATTAAATTATACATTGTTAATTTCTTCATTATATGTTTCCATGAAATTTTCTTGATGGTTAATTTCATCATTATTTGTTTCCATTAAATTTTAATCATTCATGGGGTTTGAAGCATCATACATAGACTCATCATCAACAAAATCAAAAGCTTGGAACTTTGAATGTGAACTTCTAACATTAACTAATTCATTCTT
>JARHVA010000931.1:2277500-2280000 GCA_037957365.1 Torreya grandis | reverse complement strand
ATGGGTTGTCATTATACCATGGATGTCATCATGTAGATTGAGTGAATTAGTCAAATGGGGAAATCATTCATGTGATTTAAACCAAACTATGCCCTATGAACGTAATTCTTAGTCTAAATTATGTTACTTTGGGATAAAATGATTGTTCAAAGTTTAAAGAGTTTATATTTAAATAAATAGAGTTTAGGGATTAGGAAATTTAGGGATTAGGGATTAGGGTATAGGTTTTAAGGTATATAATATACAATCATGATGGTGATTGGGGAAAATGTTAGCTCCTTGAATGTAGATCTATGAGTAAAGAATTTGAATTTGGGATCAATTATCCCCCACATCATCACAAATTGAACCTATAAAGTCAATTGTGGTAATGATTGATAAAAATTTAGCCAAGTTCATCCTTGTAAACCTATTTCTTACTATATATAAAGGATATTAATTGGGGATAAATTGATCATAAGGGCCTACTAAGCTTCAATGTAAGGAAATATATCCATATGATATTAATTGGGGATCCAAGTGCTCACCGTATTAAAAAAATAAGTATTTTTTCAATTCGGTCCAAAGGAGCTATGTGTAAGGAATTACATTAATATATAATATAAATTAGGGCTTACTTGGACCTGATTGCATGACATATTAAACCAATCGAGTATTTGGCTCCAGATGATACATAATTGGGGCCAATCAAGGCCTTCCTAAGGAATTGTTTTAACATAATTTTAATTAGGGCCCTAATTACACACCTTATTCCAATAATTGAGTGTTATTATGAATCCAATATGAAATAATGACCAATTGAACCCTATGTAAGGAATGACATCCATCTTTAATAGCAATTAGGCTATTGATTGTGCACCAAATTCAAATGAAAGAATATTTGGTTCAATATGATCTATGAAATTTAGTCCAAACAATCCCTGTGTAATAAATTTCATCCTTATACTATCAATAGGGGGATCTGTTAGTGTCAAATACATAACATATTTAATCAACCAAGTATTTAGTTCAGTTGCATATGTAATTATGGCCAACCAAGGCTCATGCAAGTAACTGAATACATCTAATGTTAATTACAATTTCATTGGCCCTGATTGTAATAATCATGTATTTGGTTTTATCTTATACATAACTCAGGCCAACTAAGCCCCATGAAAGTAATTTTTTCCAAATAATGTTCCAATTGGGTTCCATTATCCCCTGCATATCATATTGAACCAATTAAGTATTTAGGTTCAATATTATATGCAATTAGGGACACTCAATCCCTTGACAAGGAATTACATACATATAATGTCATTTGGGGATCTAATTACACCATGTTAAATCAATTGATATTTTTTTCAATGCTATACAGAATTGAGGACAATTAATTCCTATGTAATTAACTACTTCCACCTAGAATATCAGTTGAGGCATTTTTCACCCCATGTAATGAATTATGTCCATATAATTTGTATATTGTGAATACTTTCACCTAATTACACATCATATTTAACCAATCAATTATTTTCTTTAGTATAATATATAATTAAGAGTAATTGGTCCCTGTGTAAGGAATTCCTTCAATATAATGTCAATTAGGACTTTGATAACACACCATATTACACTAATTAAATATTTACTTCAATCTAATACACAATCAGGGTTAAATGAGCCCTGAGAAAGGAATTATGTCCATATGATGTCAATTAGGTCTCTAATTGCACACCATGTTATAAAAAACCAAGTATTTAGTTTAGTTTGATATGTAATTAAGGCTAACCAAGCTCTATCCAAGGAAATATGTCTATCTAATGTTAATTTAGGATCTATTGACCTGATTACACACCATATTGGGATCAAATGAGCTATAAATTTATTCATTGGTTAATACATCTCCAATTATCATTTGGTGATATCAATTCATCATAAGAACATTGGTCCCAAACAACAATCTTAATCTAAAACTAATATTTGATATTTAGACTACTAGGCCTAACGGCTCATATTTAGGTTTTAGGATGTTGAGAATATATAATGTGATCATGTTATTAATGTGATCATGTTATTAAATACTACAATCATGTTATTAACATGATCATGGTATTTGAATTTGAATTCAATTCATGTACCTTTTGGCTTAGGAATGGCTTGGATTCCTAAGCCAAAGGCTTGAACTATCAATGTATAGTTGAGTTTTGAAAGGTATGAAAATAAATAATAAATTTCAACTTTAATTTCCAAATACACTAAGAATTTCAACATGAAAATTCAAAAACTTGATACCTCACTATGAGCATGCTCTCCTCTTTTCAAAAATATGATTATTATAATTTTTGGACTAATTTAAGGTTTGAAACTATATTTATTTCTAACTATGCCTTTTTTAGGCCACTACATGCCACAAACATACATGCCTATACATGTTCATGCAATTTATCTTTCGTTGATCCAAGTGAAAAACAAATTATATGGTGATGTAGTACACATAATGATACACACATTAAAAAAAAATGAT
>JARHVA010000931.1:2265000-2270000 GCA_037957365.1 Torreya grandis | reverse complement strand
ATATATATATATATATATATATATATATATATATATATATATATATATATATATAAAAGGCACTTCGAAGATGGAGATTGTTTTGATAGACAACTTTTAGAGATATATTTGGAGGGATATTTTAGGAAGGATTAGCTATATATTATTAGGCTAAAGGAAAGGATCAACCAATATATTACAATGCTCAATTGGACCGAGTCATTTCAGTGGAGAACATATAGCATCATAGAATAGAACAAAGAGATGGATTCCTAAATTTCACATTATGGACTCCATGTAAATGTAGTTAGGGTGGATGAGTGGATCATAAAAGCAAACCATCTACAACTGGTATGATGGTGATGTGATAAACAAGCAAGAGATTAAGCCCCATAATAAGGTGCATGCGTTCCTATCTACTTTTATCATAATTTGTGTACAAAGGATGTTTAAATGATATATAATGTTGAAAACAAATATATGTTACAACTCACCATGTTATATTAAATTCATTTGTAATGCTTTAGAAACTTGAAACACTGTATAGTGATTTGGTTACTATATTCTTGTTAGGATGTGAATATTTTCATAGATAATATGGGAAGTCTGGGGTGCTTCAGAAAGGAGTAATCCATTTGTAAATCCCTAAAAAGTTGGAACTGGATAACTATGTAATTTAGGAAATTAATATGCTCGAGATTAAAGGCATAGAATGTGCGTTGATTAGATCACTAACTTACATTCTAATCAATACAATCTGAGATACTCTGTACTTCTATATAGACGACTCAGCTCACCATAATTAATCGTAAATAGAAACTGAGTTTAGAATCAAAGCATTAACTGGATCCTTATTTGAATGCATCGTGTGTATTTATGAATTGATAGAAATTTGAGTCTTATAACAGGGTTTAATTTTTATCCTAAAAGTGATTAGCGTCCACTGATTAAGAGTAGGGTTTTCATTTTATAAAGACCAAATGATCGTTCAATCGAGTAACTTTTTCCATTAATGGATCCAGAAGTTATTAATAAGTAGAAGTTACATCAAACAAAGCATAAAATGAAGGAAAGACCAAACACACAAATATATAACGCCTTATTATTCTATTATATGAGTAAAAAGCAGTGGAATCGAATTTTTATAATAAGTTAAATCCATATTTACATTATTGGATTCGTCATAAAGAGAAGACTAATAAACATGGTTAATAAGGCTTTTTAGGTTTCATACTCCTATCATTTAATGGATTCCCAGGGAAAAATATACTTGTTGCTCATTATTGAAAATTGAATACAGATAAATGACTTTTGCGTTTTATTACATGCTGCATTTAGATTTGAAATGAACATAATTTACAAGGATCTACTGAAAATTGAGGGAGAAAATGCAAATCATAGTAGTAGAGAAGCGAATAAAATAATATTTTCAAAAAGTAAAATAGAAGCAGTTTGTATTATAAAAATCACCATGCAAAATATTATTTGTGTGAAACTTTATTTTTGGACTCAGACAATGGCTCTTATTTTATTAATCATTTTAAATTTATTAGTTTTAAAGTAAGTGTAAATTACATTTAGTTTGACTTGAGATGCAGTGATGAAGTGATAATCTGAGATAAAGTGCTTTTAAAAACCAAAAAGAAAATATATTTAACAACACAAGGTATAGCCATTTAACTAGAAAAATATGAAATAAACTATCATGTGACAAACCACTGATTATGTCCACTTGATTTCAAAACAACAATTATTGAGACACTAATATATCATATGATTCTTTGAATGTGTTATACAAAAGTAATCCTACTTGACTGAAATAAGGAAAAGAGAACAATATTTAGCATACATGATAATGAAAACATAAACTAATTAACAACATGGGCTCAACTTAATAATGGCAAAACAAACTAGTGAGCTATCCTACATAGAAAAAATGAGATAATTACATGAGCTCCAACTTTATAATGATAGCCAGAAGACATATCCATACACATTGTGAGCATTGCACTATATCAGAACCTTCATGCCACATGGAGAGAACCTACCAGTCTAATCAAACAAAATACAAAGCAAGATAAGAACAACAATGCCTGAAACACTAAAAAGTAGGGAAAAAATTTCATTATAAAAAGTTCAAAACTAAAAGTAACTACAATTAATGTTAACACAAAGAAATATTTTGAGGGTAAACTCTATGAGAATAAATTTCTCAGCATGGGCAATCCAATGGATCATATGAAGTAACTAACTCTCTCCTCAGTTCTCACATATTTTCCATGAAAGCTTATTTTAGTCTATGACAACAACATTTGCTTAAAATTACCCCTGGTTGGCGTATGTGCATATGATTTATGTGATAATTTAATGTGCTTTGCCTGATGTGGCATTGACTCTAGACTTCCATATTTGTTTGGTAGCATAAAGTTGTGTATTTCTACAATTATTTCCTAAAATGTCTTGGATTTTCATGATTTGAAAATCCATGATTCAAACTCCATGTATTCTTTCTTTTTCATTTTTCTTAATCTAAGGTGTTTTGTAGAAAGGTAGCAAAACTATGAAAAAAATGTTGTAATGGGGTTTATAACTCTATGTACTGTTTGTTATGCATGAAAAGGTAAATATATTCAGAGAGGTTGCTATTTTTGTAGAAGGGTTTTATCCAAGCCATTGCCATGATAGTTTTTTCTTGAAAAAGAAAAAGATGGAAGATTTATGTGAAGAAAACAATGTAAATATTTTCCCCTAGCTGGTTGAAGGTGTTGAATAGAATATAAGGTTGGGGTTTTTTTTTCTCAAATTGAAAATAGCATCTTATGAAGGGTATTGATGATATACTATAAATCCACCCTCTTGTATGAAGATTTAGAGTTGTAAATGCCTTAGGTAATTTTGCATGTGTCCCCACTACAAAATTAATTACACATATCCACTCTTTATATATTATTAATGTATGAAGCTAAAACAAGAGAAGTCATACCAGACGGGTATTTTCCTCTTAGTTTCCTTAATGAGCAAAGTCTTAAGTTTAGTATACATATACCAATAAGAATAGCTACAAACAAAAACCTAGCCTCTAAATCTAAATCTTCTAATTTTCTCATCCTTCTAATAACTAAAAATAACAAGGCACTAATTTTAAGAATTGATTTCATTATATTATCAATAACACAATAAATTTATAGAAATAATAATATTATTGCATTATGTCCCTTTGCAATCTTACAATCCAGCAATTGGCAAATGAAAAATTTGATAAAATGAATGCTAAATGGCATCAACATAAAAAAATGTCAGTCTGAATAGCCACCAATAAATACAAATTAATGTGACCCATCTGAATAACCATTGGTATATATAAATTAATGTGACATGTCAAAATAACTACTGAGAAAAACAAATGTATCTTTTAACTGGAATTCTGATTTCCCATGCAATCAATAGAAACTTGACCAAATGATTTTTTAATGATTGTTTAGGTTAAAAGAAAAATTTAAAATTTTGGGAATCAAGACTCAGGGTGTGTAGTGGTTCTATACCATTGGCAATAAATATCAAATATTTATACAGGACGTAAAGTATTAAATATGTTATGGCATAAATTTATTTGGTATAACCTTTATTTTGTAATTTTGAATTAAAAAATGTATACATCTTATTTTTCAAGTAATTTATCATTTTTTTAATTTTTTATGGGTAAATTACGTGTCACAATTTTCTAATGGGTTTGGACCCCTAGAAGGGTTGTGTCGGGTTCAATTTTAATTCCTAGTCATGTAGGTAATTAAATGATGTATATGTTAATGAAAATTAGTCCATGTAAGTTGAGCAAAAATAGATTAAACCAATTTACCTTAAAATTTTGAATATCATAATAATAAGTGGACCCATTCAAATTAGAAAGTGACTCTAAATTCTAATATGTGGAAACTGGCCACCATAGTATAATTGAAATTTTTGTCTTATTTATTATTCTTTGGTAAGTTTTATGTATCTTGGTCCCTTTCATATTAATGTCACTATGGTCTCCCTCTTTTCATGCACTCTCTAGTATTTTGAGCATTTCTCAAAGGAGATGTTCTCATAAGAGGACTGAGAATTTATGTAACATCCCCATAGGGATTTACTAGAATAATGCAATTATTTTTTTATTTTTTTCAAAGAAATATTTACTCGACACTGATTATTTCTTTAGATTACACCACAAGAATATAATTATTGATCTTATAATACTAACTAATTGCATTAATCAAAAGTAAAAATGTAACAATAACCGTTATTGATCACTAGAAACTTATGTAAACTAACATAATTGCAATAGGAAAGTAATGACATTAAAATATAGCCAAAACTAGTACAATAATAAACCAATTACATTTATAATAATAAAGATGCCTTAGTATAAATATAATGATAGATACAATGCTCCATAGAGCTTGAGTCACTCTAACTCCTGAATCCTTGATAATCTCAAGTGAAATATTTAAGTACTATAGTGGAGAGGAAAAGCATCATACGAAAACTTTTCTATATCAACCATAGACCATCGATCCCTCACATAATACCCTAAATAAATAATGGCCCTCCCTTCACATATGGGTAGATAGTGATGGTGCAAAAATCAAGAGAGACATGCTAGTACCCATGTTCTATAAGATTCTACTACATGAAGTGTACCATAAAGAAATATGTTCTAACATGATATCACACAAGTATGTAAATCATACATATGAAATGAAAATATCTATCTAAACATTACTTTAACCAAGGTTTTAAAATAGGTATTGATATCTAAGATCAGTCAAATTCATACACACCACTTGATTAGATTACCTTCATCTAGCATTGGTGGTTCTAAGTAAACTAGTGAAGTCTATCTCACTACTTAGTTAGTACTAGCAATTCAATATTTAGTTAACATTATTATAAACAACAGGTTCATGTTATTATTTCTACTAGCAAGTACAAACACATGCTAATTACTAAAATATTTACTATTCATGCATTTAGTCTGTCAA
>JARHVA010000931.1:2242500-2260000 GCA_037957365.1 Torreya grandis | reverse complement strand
TATGAATCTCTTCATAACGCAAGAGTTAGTGCATTGTCTATCAAATTGCTTGGTATAAAATATGCTACCTTAATTTATCAACTACAACTAAGATCATGTCATGTATATTCTATGATAATGATAATCCTAGGATAAATTCCCTATTGATCACCTTCCAATTCCACTCTAGTATTTCATGTGGATATAATAATCTATTCGGATGCACATATTCAATTTTAACTCATTGACATTCTAGACAACGTGACACAAAGTCTGTTACATCTTTCTTTATTCCCTTCCTTAAAAAAAATGGTCTAAGCTCTACTATAAGCTTGACTACTCCTGGATGTCTTGAATATGAGGCATTGTGAAGTTCCTTTAGCACTATGCTCCTTAGATTCCCCTGATTTGACACATCCATCCTTATATTATAACACATAAGACCATCACTCTCTAAGATGTATCCTTTATACCTAGTATTCTTATCATTTTTAGACAAGATTTCTTAACCTAATCATATAATTTGTATCCTAGTGATAACTTAATCACATGATCCCTTTAAGTACTCTTGATGGTATCCATAAACTCTATGTACCTTCTATGACTTAAGGCATCATTTACTATGTCCTCTTTGCCTTTAATGTAATTTATATTAAAGTCATAATCAAATAAAAAATCTAACTAGTGCCTCTAATAAGCATTCAAATTTGGTTGGGTGAAGATATATTTGAGTCTTAAGTTATTAGTCTTGAGCTCAAATAGTTTTTCCAACAAATAATGTATTCAAAATTGTAAAGCATGTACAATTACTACAAGTTCAAGATCAAGAGGGGTGTAATTTACATCATAAATATTCAACTTCCTTGACTCATAAGCTATCGATACACCATACTACATAAGGACTCCTAGTTATTCCCCAAACACATATGTGATCACTAAAAAATGACCACTGGAATCGATAACTCTTAACATGGGTGTTGAATTAAGCCTTATTTTCAATTCTTGAAAAGTTACTTCAAACTTATTTGACCAAATAAAACTTTGATTCTTACACTAAAAAGAGGTAATCAAATTAGCCATCTTAGAAAAATCTAAGATGAATTTCATATAATAAAATGTGAATCCCATGAAACTTCTTACCTGATGGGCATTCCTTCATTCTGGCCACTCCATAATGGATCTTATCTTAGTTGGATTAGTATAAATGCCATCCACTAAGATAATATGTCTAAAATATTGCACTTTATTTTTTTTAAATGCACACTTTAACAATTTACCATAAAGTCTATGCTTTCATAGATGTTTAAGAACCATCTCTAGATGTTGAATATGCTCTTCTTCATTCTTAGAATATATAAGAATGTCATCTAAATAGAACAAAACAAAATGGTTTAGATCATCTCTAAACACAATGTTCATGAGATTCATGATTGTTGCAGGTACATTTCTCAACCCAAATGGTAACAATGTAAATTTATAATGCCCATAGTGAGTTCTACATTCTATCTTTAGAATATCTTTGTATTTTATTCTTAACTATGGATACCTAATGTTGGTTCCTAGTTGTACACCTCTTTCATTCAACCTTGCACACTTGAATAAAATGGAAAACTAAGATGAAAAACCTTATGATATGTTATTATTGGTGGGGTAAGGTTTATCATTAAAAATAAACTGAATGGAGAAAATGATTGAGAGGTTTCGAAAAAGGGTATGGTTAGCTCCCTGATACTTCTAGCTCTACCTAAGACAAGGTGAGAGGACCCATGAGGTAGTTTGCTCACATGGAGATATTTTTCAATTCAACCTCCATGAGGATTATTGGCAAAAAGAGACATAAAAGTGACCAAGGCACAACCAAACATGTTCAATCCACCTAAGAAGAGTTATCACATGAAATGAACAAATGCTCTAGATCTCATACAAGCTACTGAAGATAGATGGGTATATGACTATAATATTCATTCTATATAATATTCAATAATAGGGGTCAAATGGAAAACTATAGTGTTATGCTTCAAAGTATAAAATGCAAACACATGTTATATAGGAAAGATCTTATGCATTTACAAGCCAAATAACTTTTATTATATGTAAAGGGTGTATTATTTGCAGGTTAGGATAAGGTAGGACCGTTAGATAATTATAATAAAGGGTGTGGTGTAATAGTGGTTTTTCAAACAATAGGGTATCTTGTAGTATTTGTGACATTATTATTTGTAAAGATGCAACATAAAACTAAATTGCAAGCTAGTGGGAACTACCAAGATTGATTTGCAGTCATTGGTGCCATTTAAATTCAAATAATCAAATGATTTTAAAACCCTATAAATATACACGAAAACTATAATCTCACATACTCTTTCCCATTGAATACATAAACCTAGGGTGCCCTAACAAGTTATTCAACAACATATTCTAAAACAATGTGGAAAGGGTTTTATAATTCATATATATGCTTAAAATGATAACTAGTAATCAGCATGGAGCTAAATATGTAGTCAACAATATTTTTAAAACACATTGTTTTACTTCACCAAAAGGAAATAGTAAGAACCACAAGTATTTTCCATTAACTTTTCAAGAAAATATTACATACATCAATTTTTGAGAATGTTGCCATGGGGGCAAGTATGGTGATTATTTTCTTTTGACAAGGGAGACATAAACATGCTCTCAAATCTTTCTAGTCATTATACACTAGCAACCACCTTAACAAGAGAGACAATATCTACACACAGCAGTTGATCCCAAAAAATTTGCAAAACCTAGACTTAGAGAAAATGAACAACTAATAATAACATTGACAATAGAGGAGAATCCCTCTATTTATACATTATGCACCCTATTCAAATATATTATTATGGGTTGCAATTTTCAAATTTTCAAAGTATCCCTTCAAAATCTGCCAAGATACTCCCAACTAGAAAATATACCTTATCACACATAAAATCTTCATCCATTTGTAAGAAAAATCATTGCTCTAATTACCTCTACAAATAGTGATGAAGATTTACGACAACATATTTGATTTCTTGACTATTAATTCCATTTTATGTGATCTAGAAGGTGAAATTCTTGTGGTGGAGATTGAACAAACATTTTCCTCATGTGTAACTATCTAAAGATGCCCTTGACCATTTGCTTGCACAAGTGGAATCTCCTGGATAGTTGTCTTTCCTCTTGTACATGCCAAACAGATCCCATCACCTTGTGACAATGGTGTTGAGATGCTCTAGTTGTGGTAGAGGTTTAAAATGATTTGAGGCCAACAATATGCTCTAAAATGACTCACAGGCCTTCTTCTACTTTGAATTCTTGCTCATCCATATAGGAGCCATTAATTTCAAATATTAAGCTAAATATTTCCACATATTAACATGTGGCATGCCACATTATATTTGAGATCCATTAAAATTTCCAAATTCAACTATCACCATTGATATCATTTGTTCTGATCAAATGAGCTCTATTGATCCTTTAAACCCAAGATCAAACGCTGGCCATTGACCATGTTTAACTATGACTCACCTATAGGCCACATTCTCTATAAGTTATATATGCCTTTACAAATGAATATTCATTTTTATCTATCTACATATGTGGTAATTCCATGTCACTCTATTCATTTACTCAAAATGTGACCATTGCTTGTAGGACACGTGTCAACATGTCATTGGGGCTAGATCTTTGAATAGTCCACCTAAGGCTAACACTACTAGATATTTTTTTGCATGATGAATGTGATCCTACCACTTGGAAGATCTATAGGCTATCATCATCCCTTCAACATTAGATTTTATTGAGATCTATTATATCTCTATTAAGACCCACAAGATTATGACCTTGGATAATCCATGAACTTTCTACATTTTGTATAATCATTTGTTGTCAAGATAATGCCCTTTTATAGTGTGGTGGCTTCTCATTTGACTTGAGATCTTTAAAAATTCCATCTTTACCTTTCACCATATAATCAATAACTAAGAGTTTAAATGCTATTGGTTAATATTCTCAATATTTCTAATGGTTGTGACACTTATCACCACCGTATTCATCCTAGTTTTGTTGAAAAGTCCACATCAATCTCACACCATTGGATCTTATTTAGGTGAGTGAATGTAATCTATTAGATCATTATCTATGGGGTGGAATTCCATTAGCTACTATATGTACTTGGCTGCAAGTCATGCCACATTGTAATCATTTAGGCCTTTTGTACTTTGTATCTATCAGTTCTACTTGATTAATGTGCTTTCACCATGTGGTGATCTTGCATTTGATCATAACTACTTTGAAAATAATTGACACACTAGTCTCCATTGATCATAATGTGTACATATCAATTCAATTCATTTATTTTATAATAGGTGCCTAATTTTTAATTTATGGAATGCAGTTATGACACTTGTCATTTTTGCATTCACCCTGAGCTTCATTGAATTTTTGACCTATTTTTCACTGTTGATCAAGATTTTTACACTTTCTCACATACCATCAATTGATGATAACATGATTGAGATATTAACCATGCACTATGAGCTTGACACTTTTCACCTCTGTACATGTCTTGGGTCTTTTTGACTTTTCAACCTCGATCATACTCCATCGAATCATCTCTCCTTGATTCAACATGCAACATTTGATTGTGATCCATTGAGTCAGATGTGATTGGATATAAATTATCATAAAAATAATTAAGTCATAGTTTAGGGAAATGAAATACTTATTATAAATTCTTGGCCTATGTTTTTTTTGCATTAATAAATATGATGGAGTCTTTAGATAGGATTTTGATCTAGGTTTATAACAAAGGGACCAAGCATTAGCTAGACCATAATATGAGATATAAAAGGCGACCAAGTAACAATTTTATACTAAGTTTTGGTTATGTTAATAAATGTGACCAAACCTTAGTATAAAATTTAAACCAAGTCCACAACACATATAAAGTGTTACCACATAAATTTCTCCTACCAATTGGAATTTAAATCAAAGGGCCTAAGCTAAGAAAATTGGAATAAATGTCTTAAGGTGATTAGACATGAATTTAACTTAGATTTTGATAGACCAAAGGCTAGTAAATACCAAATTAAAAGGACACTTGACCTTTGATGAACACTTGAAAATAAGAAGTGGGCTAAAAAAATCAAGCATCTATGTTTAACAAGGGCTCAATTACTTTAGTTTAATTTTAGGCACTAACACTGGCTCTAGCCTAGGGATGTACACACCCTACGAGTTTGAAAATCACCCTAAAATGTAAGACCAAGTGCTCCATTGGGCCAAGAAGTCAACACTTAGAGAAAATTATATCAATAGAGACCCATGAAAGCTTAACAAAATAGGACAAACTGAAAAAAATAGATTAGGAGGATTTGAAAATGAACACACAATAAAAAACATGAAAGGAAACTATACAAGTAAGGCCCAAATCAAAGGGGTGGAAAAGTAACAAAACAACAAGACTATACACTATACAATTATATACACAATTGTAGACTCAATCAAGGAACTGTTTTAGATGCCTACCATTGACTAGTAGCTCTAGTTTTTAACCATCCAAGTCTCTAAAGAATAAATTATGTTCCTCAATCCAATAATAATTTAAATAGGGGCCCATCCACAATGCATCAAATTTACCATGCTTACCTTTATCCTCATGCCTATTATCCCAAAGTAGAACTAGGTCATCTACTTGGAAGGTTCTTGGAGTGACCTTCCTATAAAATATCTTCTTCAAATTTTCCTTGAACTTGATTTATCTTTCATGATCTTATCTTCTAACTTAATCAAGATCAATAATCTAGTTCATTTTGATCAATAATCTGGTTCATCCTACTTTTATAGTGGTTGATTTTATCATCATCTTCTAATTCTTGCCTGAGCTAATAGGTTGGCAACTACAAATTCATAGGCAAAATTGTTTGACCTCCATAGACAAGCTCAAAATGTATTTTGTCTATATCTCTCTTGGGCATGATCCTATCAACCCACAAATCAAACTTTATCTATTCATCTCACTTATTCTTCTTACTTCTAATGTTTGTCTAGTGATTTTATGTAAGTTCTTATTACTAAATTTTGCTTACCCATTTCCCTGAGGATTATAATTGGAAGCATAGGTCAATTTAATCTCATAATATTTCAATAATTCCATTAAATATTTGGATTTGAAACTCATAGAATTATTAGTAATAAATTTTATGGGCACACCAAATATATAAATTATTTGATTTAGTACAAAAAAACTATAACTACCTGGTGTGTATCTTTCTTCTTAGGGACTATCGCAACCCATTTTATGAAGTAGTCAATTTCACCTAGTATCCATCTATGTCTAATTATTAATGAATCAATAATTTCTCCAATGAAATCCATTCCCCATTGTCTAAATGGGACTTGATTCATCATAGGCTACAAGGGAAGAGAACCAAAAGTTCTCATCCTCCCAACAATGCGTTGACACTTCTCTTACTTTTTAAATTTATAAGCAACATCTTTGAATAGTTAAGGCCACTAATAACCACAAATAAAAAATTTATGAGCTATAACCTTAGGTGAAAATGGCCACTATATACTCCACTATGGAAGTCTTCAATCAAATCAGCAGTTTGTTCTTCTAACATGCATCTTAGGATAACCCCATCTAGATTCTTCCATGCAATTTTTTTTTTCAGCCAAGAGGTACTTTTTGGAATAAAGATTAAGATTAATTTTATTCTTTTCCAATTCAAGAGGACAATTCATAGTTTTCAAGTAAAATTCAACACCTTTATACCATGGAAACATGTTAAATTAACTCAATTAATCATCAGCATTAAAAATAATAGTATTTACCTCAACAGCTTGTAAATTAGTCTTAGCCATGAGCTTGGATAGACCCATCCCTCACACTATGATGTTGTTCTAAATATCCATGTCATACTCTTGCAACTTATTGACCCACATACATCTCTTATTGGAGACTTTAGTCTAAGTCAAGATGTCCTTTAGTCTTATTTTTCCATGATGGTGTAATTTAGTTTACCACCTTGCATATCTTTACTAAATAAAGCTATTGACTACTCATGACCATCTTCTATCTTTTCCAATAGGGCAGAAATAATAGTGTTTTATGATGTAAAAGAGAAAATCTAAAATGGCTTAGTGTAATCAAGGCTAGCCAAAACAAGGGTACACTTTATATCTCCTTTCATTTCATTTAATGTTTGCACAAATTTCTCCTCCCACTTGATGTTTTGTTCCTTCTTTAGCATGGAATTAATAGATAGAGTGATCTCTACAAAGCTGGACAAAAACCTCCTTATGAAATTAATTTTTCCAAAAAAGGACTGAATTCCCTTCTTAGACTGTGAGATGGTCACTTTGTCAATGGGTTCCATCATCTTTGGGTCAATCATGACACCATATTTGGACACTATATGCCCCATGAACTTGGTCTTTTATACTCCAAAGTGTCACTTCTTTGGATTAAGTGAAATTCCAAACTCATTGTATGTGATCAACACTTTCTCTAGATACTCCAAATGTTTTTATCTAGTCTTGGAGTACACAATAATATCATCTTGATAAATAACTATAAAAATTTTAATCATCCATGTAAAATTAACATCCATAGCTAGCTAAAATGTTGCATTAGTATTCATTAACCCAAAATGCATCCTCATATATACATACATGAAATATGGTCTTGGGTCTCTTAGATTCCTTCACCACAACTTGGTTATATCTTTTGAAGCCATCTAAAGTGGACAACATATTTTATCCTATAACGCTTTGAAATAGGCTATCCATATTGGGCAAGGGATAGTTATCCTATAAAGAATCTTTATTCAAATTTTGGAAACTCACACACAAGTGGATGTTACCATTTTTATTTTTTATAGGGACTAAATTTTCAACCCATGATTAATACCTAATGGGTTGAATGATTCCACCATCCCTTAGATTCTTTAACTCATCCCACATCTAAGTGGCCAAGATGGGGTTACTAGGTCTTAGTTTCTACCTGAAAGTCTTACTATCAGGCTACAATGGGATGACACATTGGAACAAGTCTTCCCTATACACTTTCAACTCTAAATAAAACCATGCTAAACAATCTTAGTACTTTATTAACATCTACATGTAATCGTCCTTCTCAACTACAATTAAGTGAGTACCCATCCAAACCTTCCTTGGATTCTCATGAGAACCTAGATTACACTCAGTCACGTCCTTTGAAATAAATGAGTCTCGATTCTTGATTCTATCCACTCTATAAAAATATGCTTCTAAACTTACCAATCCTCTAGGGAGAGTGTCTTCAATTGGATAATGTCCTTCCCAAACAAGGTTTATTTTTCATCACAAAATTGAACCATAGATTTCAAGTCTATGAGATGATCATGGAACTTAGCTTCACAATTTAGAAACCTCTTAATTTATTCATCATGATCAAACACCTACCAATGATGAACATTGTCTAGGATTTAAGGCCTAAAAATCACCTCCACTTGATATTGATAATGAGGGCTTTTATTTGAAATGTCAAATTGAGAACCTAGCACTATAATTTTGTCATCTTCTTTATTAAAACTTCTATCTTGATAACAAATCTTGAATGCATAAAATAATTCAAGAAAATCCCAGACAACATTCCAATATTGTTTCAACCTTTTGTTTTTGGTGGCATAAGCATTGTGGACTTGCTTTAACACTAACTCAGAATCACCCGTGGAAATCAAGATTTTAATTCCATGTTCATGATCAATCCATAAACCATGTAAGAGTGCCTCATACTCAATAGTATTATCAATACACTCAAAAGATAAATAAAAAGAAAACATTAAACACTTATAATTAGGAGAATAGAATTCAAACCTTGCTCCATTTCCAAGATTGGAGCAAGCCCCATCAAAACACATCTTCTAAATTGCACCTTCATTGTCTAGTTTAACATCAAGAGCAACAAACTATTCATTAGTGTCCACACTCCCAATGAATTTCCCAATCCTAATGTCTACATATAATACATCATTTTGAGCATATTTTGGATCTTCAATTACATGTATCCTCTTGGACTCTCTATAAAGTTTGACCATATTACCCCCTAATGAAATAGTGGTGTAAGAAAGGTCTATTTGTACACTTCTACCAATGCTATCAACCCATTTACATGATATAAACATCCCCCACTTAGGTGCATAGTCCAAAACTACCATGCCCATATTCAAATACTTACCTAGATGCACTTCCAACTGCACTACCAAACCCTTGACTTGTCCAACAACTACAATTTCTCATGAGTCCATGGCATAAAAATTACCAAAGGCTAATATAATATTAACTTTGAGCTCATTTAAGACACCTAGGGGCATTACGTTATAAGAAGCACTAGAATCAAACATGAAATTATGAACAATAAGACCATTGGTAAATAGGGTTGTATATAATGGGTCCACATTTAGCAGAATCTCTACTAAAGCAATCCCTAAATAGGCTTCCAGGGTGAGTTCAACAACCTCTTCAAATCCTTCATCACTTTATGGTGGTGTTTCAGGTAAATCTATTTCATTTTCAGCCAACATCTCAAAAAATTCCAATTATTCAAATGCCCTCTTATTATGCTTAGGTATTCTTAATAATTCATTAAGTGGTAAGGTGATTTTTAGTTGGATCAACACTTGGGCCATATCACATATACTATACTGAGGGAGGATTATTTAGTGGAAGGGTAACAACACCTTCAGCTAGAATGCAAACACTTAAGATTTGAGGTAGAGCATGTTAGGATTAATTTGCATGCTTAGTGTTAGTGTTCAAAGGTGGATTTTGTTTAACATTAATCACACCTTTAGTAATAATAGATAGCAAAGGTAATTTATTTTTAGCAGAGGCACCTCTAAGATTAACAACTTGGAAAATGGGTAATATTTTGGAAGCATTTGGGGCTTCTTTAGTTTTCTTAACTTCTTTACTTGTATCCCTTGCCCTTGGATTTTCAGGGGGAATGTCTTGAGGAGAAATAATTAGTTGCCTACTTCTCAAGTAATATTCTTTCTCTTGGGAAATTGTTGCATTAATGAGCAGTTGCTTGTCCTCAACTAATGGAATTCCTGCATTATATTTTTTAATCATCATTGATCTTAAGAGTCAAAATCATGAATAGGTAATTCATATGCTTGTTTCATATTAACCTCACAAGCCAAGTCATGATTTGGGACACATACCTTTTGTACTGCACTCCAAAACTAATCAACAGTAATAACATTCATCAATTCTATGGAGGCAGATATCTTAATTCAGGGACCTTGAAAATTGAAAATCATAATCTCATCACCAGATGATGTAGATTCAGGTTCATATGCATCTCCATGAATTAGTTCAGTTGTATCACATGGAGGATGTGGAAGGAATAACTTATCACACCAATAAACATCAATGTCATAACTTATCACATTCACTTTGGCATTTAACATATTAGGTACTTCTTTCATAGCCCTTCTATTCTGATATCTATCTATTCTTTCATCATGTGAAGGCCTTTTTCCTCTATCATTGTCTCAATTATGGAAAGTAGGCCCCCATTTTTGATTTATTAACATTTGAATCCCTCTCATGACTGGTAGAGACATGAGGGACCCCTTTCTTAGCCTTTGCAAGCTTGTATGACATTTTTTTGATAACGAAGGCCAGAGTCTTAACCATCTCCTCAAGATTGACATTCTTAGTAGATTGAATTTTTGTAGGATTGACTAACTTCACATCAGCCCATTTGTTCATGGGTTTTACCATAGCCTTTATGTTTTTCTCAATTTACATGGTCATATTGAATGCTAGCCACATATTCATGGGAGCCTTATCCCACAAGTAATATGTAGCCTTCTTATCAAAGGCATCACATTATTTCATCAATCATGTTATATCCTTAGGCCTTATGCTCTTAGGTAGCTGCATCATAGCTTTGTTGAACAGTGTGTTGAAGTCTTGCATGCACTCATTGGGTTTCTTCTTGATGTTTTCAAACTCATCCAAAAGAAACCTTGGATTAACTCTTTCACCATACTGAATTTTTAAAGCATTCTTCATTTATTCACATGAATCAATGCATCCACATGGAATATAATTGAACCAATCTTGTGCATCTTCTTCCACTATGTGCACAAATAATTTAATGCACACATCCTCATGCTCAACCTCATAATATTCAATGATATTATGAAAATCCCTCTGGTCTTGATCACTTATTACTGCATTATTCCCCTAAAATTTTAAAAGGCATTTCCTTACTTCATTTTGGACTTCATTAGGATAACCTTCCATGTCATCAAAACTTATAGGCTTGAATTTGGGAACATAAAATGCAGGATGTTCATTCTTATTTAGGTCCCTATTTCTCATAATTGGTTCAATTAGAGGTTCAAGAATAACTAAAAAAGGGATGTGAAGGGGTGAATGAGGTGGAATTTTTGGATCAAGCTTAGGAGAGGATTCAACTGGTTGAGAAGGAGCTAAGTAGTAAGCAAGACTATGAGTTTCACAATGACTAAAATAGATATGAAAGTCCTCAACAATGGGAAGTTCAAAAACAAATTCAAGACTATTGGAATCTTGGTAATCAGGGCAATACTTAGCAGTTGAACTTTTCCCTTTAACAAGCCTCCAAACTTGTCTCCCTCTTCTTTGATAAATACTTAGGGTCAAGACAAGTTGCTTGGATGGGTCACCTTTGAAGGATGATCTCAATCCTTCCATATTTACAAATAATAAAATACTCAAAGCTAAAAGTTAACATAGATATTAAAACCAAGCATTTAACTTTCTTGAAACTAGATGATGAAATCAAAATCACCAATAGAATCAAAACTCTAGAATATAACAATTAATAGATTGATTGTGATACATGATGGAAACATAATTATTGAATTTAATAATGAAATAATAACATAAAGACATTGATATTTTTAGAATAATGTTAAAACGTGGAAAAACACCTTTTAACATGCAACTTTGATATCTCTTTGCAAGAAAACAAACAGAAGTTAAATTGTCAAATATATCAAATCCTGCAACATCCCCAGTGGAGTGATGTGGAGTTGACATCCAAGATATTCCAAATGTTTTAAATATTTATCAAAGAGATTCAAAACATGAAATACTTATAGTTCTCTGAAAGGATACCCTAGAAACACAAGTAACAAGGACTTCAATTTAATCCCTAACAAGGGTGCCAACAAGGTGTTGGTTTCTAGTTGTACACCTCTTTCACTCAGCCTTGCACATTTAAATAAAATGGTAAACTATGATGAAAAAATTGATGATATATCATTATATCTGAGGAAGGGTTTAGCATTAAAAATGAATCAAACAAATAAAATCATTTAGAGGCATTGACAAAGGGTATGGTCAACTCCATACTATTTATGGCTCTACTCGAACCAAGGTGAGAGGACCTATGGGGTAGCTTGGTCACATGGAGAGATTATATAATTCAAACTCCATGGGGATTATTGGCACAAAAAGACACAAAAGTGACCAAGGCATAACCAGAATTATTTAATCCACCTGGGAAGGGTTGTCGCATAGAATGAACAAATGCTCTAGATCACATACAAGCTAATGAAAATAGATGGGTATGTAACTAAAATCTTCATTTTATATAATATTCAACAACATGGGTCAAATAGAAAATTGCATCGTTATACTTCAAAGCAAAAAATACAAACGCATGCTATATAGGAAAGATTTTATGCATTTACAAGGCAAATAACACTTATAGTATGTAAAGGGTGTATTATTTACATGGTAGGACAAGTTAGGACAGATATATAATTATAATAAAGGGTGTGGTGTGCTGGTGGTTTTCCAAAAAATAAGGTATCTTGCAATATTCATGACATTATTCTTTGCAAAGATGCAAAAAAAAACTAAAATGCAAGCTAGTGGGAACTACCAAGAGAGATTTGTAGTCATTGGTGCCATTGAAATACAAATACTTAAATGATTCTAAAACCCTATAAACATACACTGAAACTAAAATATCACATACTCTTTCCCATTGAATCCATAAACCTAGGGTGCCCTAATAAGTTATTCAACAACATATTCTAAAATAATGTATAAAGGGTTTTATAAGTTAGATCTATGCTTAAAATGATAACCAATAGTAATCATCGAGCTAAATATCTAGTCAACAATATTTAAAAAACACATTGTTGTACTTCATCAAAAGGAAATAGTAAAAACCACAAGTATTTTCCATTAACTTTGCAAGAAAATATTACACACATCAATTTTTAAGAATGTTTCCATGGGGACAAGCATGGTGATTTTTCTCTTTTGACAAGGGAGACATAAACATGATGTCAAATATTGTTAATGATTGTACACTAGAAACCACCTTAATAAGGGAGATAAGATCTACACATAGTAGTTGATCATAGTTTTTTTTGCAAAACCTAGACAGAGAAAATGAACAACTAACAACCTTGACAATAGAAGAGAAGCCATATATTTATATATTCTACACCCTGTTCAAATTTGGCACTATGGGTTACAATTTATATAATTGTAAACCATCCCTTCAAAATCCACTAAGAGGCTACCAACTGGAAAATATTCCTTATCACACCTAAAGTCTTCATCCATTTGCAATAAAAATCATTGCTCTAACTGCCTCTACAAAAAATGAAGAAGATTTGCAACAAACCCTTTGATTTCTTGATTGGAGATGCCATTTTACATGATATATAAGGTTAAAATCTTGTGTTGAAGGCTTAACAAACTTTTTCCTCATGTGTAAAGATCTAAAGATGCCCTTGAATATTTGCTTATACAGCTAGAACCTCCTAAAGAGTTGGCTTTCCTCTTGTACATGATAAAGAGAGTCCATTACCTTGTGATGATGGTGTTGAGATGCTCCATCCTTGGTAGAGGCATAAAATGATCCATGGCAAAAAAATATTCTCTAGAATGGCCCATAGACCTTCTTCTTGTGCTTTGAATTCTTGCTTGTCCATGTAGGATCCATCAATTTCAACTCTTAAGCCAAATATTGCCACATATTGACATATGGCATGCCACATTAGATTTGACCTCCATTGAAATGTACACCCTCAACTAGCACCATTGATCTCATTTTCTTGGATCAAATGAGCTCTGTTGATCCTTTAAACCTAGGATCAAACATTGGCCATTTACCTTATTTAACTATGACTCACCTATAGGCCACGTGCTCTATAAACTACATATGCCTTTAAAAAGTAATATTAAATGTGATTTGTCTATCTATGTGTAAATTTCATTTCAATATATTCATTAACATGAGATGTTACCATTTCCCCTAGGACATGTGTCAACATTTCATTAGATCTAGATCTTTGAACAATCCACCCAAGACTTGAACTGCCAGATCCTTGTCTGCATGATGAACGTGAGCATGTCACTTGGTAACTTTGTGGTCTTTTAGCATCCCTTCAACATTAGTTTTTATCATGAGCCATAAGATCTCTATTAATAACCCCAAGATCATGCCACTTAGATAATTTGTGGGCTTTCTGTATTCTACACAGTCATTCGCTACTTGGATAATTCCCTTTCTCCATGTGGCAATTTCTCATTTGGCCTGAGCTCTTTAAAAAGCCAATTTTTACCTCTCCTAGATCAATATCTAAGATTTTGAACACTATCAACCAATCTTTACAACATATCTTACATTTGTGATACTTATCACCACCACATTCATCATGGATCTGTTGACAATTCCACATCAATCTCGTAACAAAGGATCTTGTTTGGGTGAGCGAATGCATTCCATCACATCATGATATGAGGGTTGGAATGCCATTGGATGTTATATGTACTTGGCCTTGATGTCATGCTATTTGGTAGTCCCACAATCCCTCTGTACTTTTTACTCTATCAATTTTACTAGGTTAATGTGCTTTCACTAGGTGGTGATCTCACATTTGCTCATAGATTCATTACAGCAATCTTGACTCTCTATGTTCCCTTGATTAGACTATGTACATCTCAATTCACTTAATTGATCTTCTAATAGGTGCTTGAGCTCTAATTTGTGGCATGTAGTTATGTCACTTATCATTTTTGTATTTACCCTAAGCTTCATTGATTTCATGACCTATTTCTCATCATCAATCTAGAGACGTATGATTTGTCATGTACCATCGATTGACAATAACATGCTTGAGATTTTAAACATGCAATGTGAACTTGGCACTTGTCATTTCTATGTTGGTCCTAGGTCTTTTTAACTTTTTAGCCTCGATCACGCTCTATTGGATCATCTCTTCCTAATTCAACGTACACTATTCAATTGTGATCCATTAGGTCAGATGTGATTGGCTCCAAATTAATATAAAAATAGTTATGTCAAATTTTGGAGAAATAAAAGACATAGTATAAAGTCCTATCCTACTTTTTTGTTGCATTAATAAATATGATGGACTCTTTAGGATAGGACTTTGATCTAGGTTTATAACAAAGGGACCAAGAATTAGCTAGACCAAGATACGGGATATAAAAGGGGACCAAATAAGAATTTTAGACTAAGGTTTGGTCATGTGAATAAACATGACCAAAACTTAGTATAAAATTTAAACTAATTCCATGGCATATTTAAAGCATTCCCATGTAAATTGATCCCACCAATTTGAATTTAAATCAAATGGCCTAAGTTATGGAAATTAGAATGGTATTAAGGTGCTCATACATGAATTCAACTTGGCTTTTGACAGACCAAGGACTAATAAATACCAAATTACTAGGACACTTGACCTTTGAGGAACACTTGAAAATAAGAAGTGGGCTAAACAAATCAGGCATCTATGCTTAACAAGGGCTCAATTACTTTAGTGAAATTTTGAGCACTAATACCTAACTCTAAGATCAATCTTAAAAAACATTATTGTACATCACATTTGATCAAAAATATCATCTATATAAGGTAGTGGTACCTATTATTGATGATAATTTTATTCAACATTCTATAATTAATACAAATTCTAAGAGTGTCATCCTTCTTCTTAACGATGATAATTGGTGCACCCCATGGTGACACACTTGGTCTAATCAACCCTTTAGATAAAAATTCCTTAAGTGTTTCCTTAAATTCTACTAACTCATTTTTTGTCATTCTATATGGAGCCTTAGACTAAAGTTCTAATTTGGTTTGATATCAATAGATAAATCAAACTCTTATTTAGGAGGTAATCCTAGTAATTTCTATTGTAACACATCATGAAAATTCCTAAGGAAAGGATAATATTGTATTAATAATTCCTTAGTTTCATTCATTTCATTTATCTTAAAGATAAATGGTTGACATTCTTTACCTTGGGCCTTTCTGAGTTACATTTCAAAAATTAGCCTAAGCCTTACCTCCATTTTCTCACCTTGAATTAGTGTTTAATTTTCATAATCATTGAGACACTAAATACTTTTCAAATATCAGTCAACCTTGGACTTATGTTTCACGAGCTAGTTGACTCCTAAGATCACATCTATGCCCTGAATGATGCAACATAAAGATCCATAACAATTGTGAATTTTGGCAATCTAATTTATGCTTCTACTAAACACTTGTCAACTTGTACATTAAAATCATTCACATATTATACCGACCATAAACTTTCCATTACACTAGCTTTCCTAGATAATTTATTTAGAATTATAGGAGCTATAAAACATTCATTAGCCCCTGTATCTATCAAAATGGAAACAAGATGTTCAAAAAAAATAATTGATAGTTGTATGGGTAAATCTTGGAATTCATCTTGTCGATTATCATCCATTGTATGAATACATTTATTAAAATTTCATTGTTAAGCGGAAGAACCTTTATTATTTAAATTATCCTTGGTACAATCATGCACAAAATGGTCACCTTAAAAAATGAAGCAACCTCTTATTGGTCCCTTCCTATCAGATTATTGGTTTCCATTGAAAATGCCTTTGGAACCATTACCTAATTTCTTCCTACCTAAACCACTATTGAATTTGGTATTTTGATTCTTGAACTAACTCTTGGAGTCTTCAATCCTTTACTTCATATTCTTCTTCTTGAAAGATGGTTTATAATTTAAAAACTTTTTCTTTAATTTATCCTGACCTGAGCAAGAGATTTCAAACTTTTCTTCTGCTTGACTGCTATTTCAAAGACTTACATCATGGTAGATGGTCCATGAATGTCCACTTCTCTAGCAATCTAGGGTTTTAATCCCATGATGAACTTTCTAATATTGAACCTCTCATATACCCGATATTGAGGTACATATTTTAGAATTTTAGTGGACTATTCTCAGTACTCATTCACTAACAAGGTCTTTATTTTAGATTTTGAAAATCTATCAGCTTATAGTCAAAATATAACTATGAAATCCACCATGATTGAAATAGTGTTATAAATTGCTCCCAAGTAATAGTGGTAAAATTTAGATTCATTTCTAACTTCTCATTGGCCCACCATGTAGTTGCTTCTCCATTCAACTAATAAGCTCCCCAAATGGATTTTGTGACC
>JARHVA010000931.1:2187500-2237500 GCA_037957365.1 Torreya grandis | reverse complement strand
TCTAACAAATCAAACACACAACACATATAACATTTTTAATCTAATGTGGTGTGTGTAGGGGTTTTAGTAATTCCTCTATCATCCTTCACCATCTCCATCTACATCACCCTCTCTAATGATTCTCTCCCTCCATGCTCTAAGGGATGAACTCTCCTCCATCCAACTCATGCCAAGAAAGTTGTTAGTCAAATACATCATGATATGTTTATCATTAAATAACACTATAACTACAAATGTAACATAATCATTATGTAAAGGATTCATAACTAGCCATCTCATAATAATGAACTCATGAAATCTAAGTAACATACATTTATCCCATAATAGCATATGACTTATAATTTAGTTAAAAATAAACAAATTAATTTAACAATCATATTAAACCACAGATAATTAGGTGAATCGGTTTAGTGAGAGAATCAAGATGAAACATTTTCTCAAATGAGATGTTCTCATAAGAGGAAAAGGTGTTAGAGATAAATCCCTACCTATATTTATATTTTCCTCATAATTTTCACATATAACATCTTTTAATATCTTTAAAAATTAAATACTATCCTTAGATGTATTTTAGGATTTGGAAATTTCCTCTTCTTGGGAGAACAGGTAGTGAGCCGTTAATTTTTTTTTATAATTTTTGCAAATGGATTGAAGGATAATCCATGTTTTTCATGTTGGCCTTTTATATATTAAGATAACTAGGTTTTGGGAAAAATTTTGTAGTATTAAGATGTATTTCATTTAGCACAGTGCAATCTATCTTATGGGATTTATGCACATTTGAGTCTCATTTAGGATTTTCATTAACACTAAGTAAAACCTTATTTTTTATGTCAATAATAATCCATATAAGAGGGCCTTGAGGAAGGTTATGACTAGAAGGTTCCCCAACTTCCATTACATGATCTAAAGATTGGTTTACCTTGACTTTCCAAACTTTAATTGTGACTCTAGTCCATCTTCATATTTTTACTCCTTTATTATTCCATGGGAATGGGAAATATCTCCATATGTTTTCATGACCAAGAAAACCATTGTATTTAAAACAAAATCTTTGATAATTTAACCTTTGAGTTCATATATGATTTTCAACATTTTCCTCAATCTCCTAAACCAAATAAGTTTTCAAATCCAAGAAGCTACAAAATTTGGTGCATGAACCCCCACAATTATTTAGGTTGTAGGGGATATCTTTATTAGATTAATTTTTCTCTCACCAATCATTCTATAGGAATAAACATTCCAATAGTATATGTGAAGGCCAATTAATCTAATCCATATCTAAGTTAAACAATAGTCAATAATAGAATTTTAAAAATTCATTTCTTGTATCTTCATAAGCATCACTATAATTTTTTATAAACCCACATCCCAAATATAACATGTTATGTCTATATAAGTTTGAGGAAAATTAAATAACAAAAATACCTCTATGCATGAAGGAGATGGAGAAATCACTTTAAATTTTCCAATTCTCATTCATCCACTATTTAATATTTTGTTTGATCATTAAGATGCAACTAAACTTGTAGATTAGGGAAATTTCATCCATTTTATAAATATTATTTTCCATTTTGTATTTTATCATACAACATATGTTTTATTCTTTTTGTGTAACAAATAACCATGATTTTATATAATAAAGGGGTTCCAATTTGATTCTTTAGCTCTTAATGTATTGGTTTATTGTTATTGAACCGTTATAAAAGATTTGTAAAGAAAAGAAGCTAGTTTTATATATTTTTAAAGCTATATCTCATTTTCTTCTTCAATTTTCTCTTCTCCATATGACCATGTTTTGTCAAGTTTAGAAACCCTAGGAGGGCTTTCATTGGGATTCGTATTAAAGTTCCCTTCTTACACTTTTACTTACCATTCCTTAGTATTTAACCTTGTTTTGGAAAGATTTAAAATAGAATAGCCTAATAAACTACGGAATAAACTATTCTAAAATCAGTCCATTTTAATAATTTAGATTCAAAATAAATTATGATACAGAGTAATATTATGGAAACATGCTAAATATAAAAATTTCAATGCCAAAAACTAATTTTATTTCTTAAACATGAATAAGGATTAATACTTAGTGTATTGAATAAGAATATCTAGGAATTGCAGGGGCATAAATAATCTATATGATGTTTAGTTATGACTCATCAGGTTATATAATTAATCTCTTTATTATCCTAGACACTACCATCGAAATAGGGCACTAGCATTGACACTTCTATCTAGAAATCGATACTTCTATCATGTATGAAATATACATCATTTTTAATAAATTCCACATAAACTTGTTATCATTATTTTTTCCTGGTAGATTACCTATTGGGATTATGCACAAAGGTTCTAGATATCATTATGTAGCTCAAAAACTTAGATCCTCTATTTAGGGAATGTCACCTTGTAAAACATTATTTAATTGGATCAAGTGAATTTGAGTTTTCCTTAAAAACCATGTGTAAGTGAGCATTGTCTACATAGTGAATAATCCAAATAGGACCTCAGACTGATGTATTTTTTTTACTTATCTGGGATTGTGGGTAAACAATGGCATAATATATTATATACAAGTACATGTAGTGATCTAAATTGTAACATGAAAAATATTTCTCATCAGAGTCTCTATAAATACTTTAGACCTATATAAGACTACTCCTATGACTAATTTGGAAATAGGAAAAAAAAAAGGGAAGAACAACTTAGTTGTATGAATAATTAAGTGATTTTGACATGTGCTTTTCTTGGTAATTTACAGATGTATAATGTGAAAATTTTATGTTTATCTTATACCACACCATTTAAAATTATCTCATGGGAGGGTTAATTAATATAAAATGCCCGACCATACATTTTTAAATATAATTTGAAAACTATCAACGTAATTGTCCTAACTTGGATGGTAATGTTTGAGAGGATAAATAGTAATTCAAAATTTATAACTGATAGTGTAAGATATAAATCAAATTTTTAACGTATTTTGGGCTACAAGTTATCTAGGTAATCCAAGTATGAAGTTATGACTATACGATAAGAATTTAGGCATAATGAGATGGAAAACACAAGCTTTGCAATAATGGAAATGTCATAAACTAAATGATTGATCTATGAATGATATTTTTCAAGTGTACAAGACTAGTTTATCATGTAAAATATAGATTTAACATCTACATCTCATCCATACCCTCATCCTACCACCCTAATTTAATATAATAATGCATAAGGATGAAATGGATAATTTAAATCCAAATAATTGTGTATCATGATGCATACAACACACCTTTCTTATAATTGAGCTCCATTTGAATTTTTTTTTTATATTTCCTAAAACCAATATCATGTTATTACATTATTAGTGCATATAGAAAAACAATTAAATAATTGAAATACTTGAAATAAAAAAGAGCAAGGAAGGAGTACACATGTTTATTAATGCAACCATGTTTCCCATTTGTAGGGTAATTATGCTTCCTTTTTTAAAAATTGAAGAGATTTTGAAAAATGAATGTTTTAGATATGAAGAGGGGAATTGGATGGTTATCATACCCCAAATCCAATGAAAAATGGTGAGCTATGTGAAGGCTATAGAGATTGCTGAATCTCAATCACATAACTCAAATGTATACATAATTTAGCTAATAATCCAATCTTTCCCATGTCAAATGGTGTAACCATCTCAACCTAAAATATGGAATTAGTACTCAGGGAATTGAGTGTGGTGAATATCAGTTGCACTAATCAAGGTTGATAACTATTATAGATAAATAAATCTCAATCAGTGCATCTTGGTAAGCTCAATCCATAATCTGAATATGTATCTATGATTTGGTGTAATTAAATTACATATTCACCTCTTATGAGTTTCAAACTGAAGTATTTGTGAAAATCTAACTTATATGTAAATTGTATATAATATCCATCAAAAATATGAAAAAAATCTATCGTAAAGTTATGAAAATTAGTGCTAAATATATAATATTTTGACCCAAGTGTATATATAAATCATGTAAAATTATTAAATTCTTCCAATTATACCAACTATTTATGTATGTGAACTCATGTCTCCATGACATGCCCCCATAGATATCCCCCCCCCCTTGAGGTGAGGAGAATGATATATAATAGTCACCTTATCTCAAATGAATAACATAACCATGTTATATCCATATCAAATATGTAGTAATGAATTATATATTGGAATCATGTTGAAGTAGACGTATCAATGATTCTTAGAGTATCCAAATATAACATTCCTTAAGATGCATGATATATATCATCGAAACATCAAAAAGTAACATGAACAAGCATAACAAAAAACTAATCACACACACAAGATCACTTAGTGTCACACAAAAGGGGTCTAAGTGGAATGCAAGAAAGGGGCATATTCAAATTCCACATACTCAAGGGGAAGACATGTTCAAATGTTCAAAAGAAATGACAAGGTAGAAATTAATAATTATATTCAAGTAATCCATGTGATAAGATGAATTATTTAAATATAATAAGCAAGTAGTAGCATACCATATTAGTCCACACATGCATGTGCTATAATGTTTTCTTGTACCATAACATATATAGCACAACATGTAACATGTTAGCATAAATATAGACATGTATAATAATTAGTATATAATCTCAACATAACAATGTATAGTTATCATAAAATAATACCACATATATCAATCATGATCATTAAAAGCTTCTACCCTGAATGTAGTGTGTCATGCATGTAGAGGAAAGGTCCAACATCTATAGGATCGTGTATCATGGATCTAGTTTATGATTGTATCATATTCAACTACCTATGAAACATATTTTAGTATAGAAAAAAATTATCTTTTATCTAATAACATAAATTAAATAACATATGCAATAGACATTAGCTATGTAAATGTTAAATATTATTGTATTTCCCTTTATTTGAATATTTTTGTATTTTCTTGATCATTTGATTTTATAGTGTTTGAAAATGAAAAATATACTCAATGAGACCAATATGAGGATCAGAATATGTGGATTGTAAATAAATATCATTTATTTAATCAAATCTACCATTTGTTTGCATAACAGAACTAAAAAGTTCATAATGTTCTTTTGATAATATTGTACTTGTAATATTTCCCTGAGAGATGTTTTCATTTGTGTGGTATTTTTCTAAAGATTTTTATTCTTTATAAAGGATATAACCTTTTTTTCATGATAAAATAAAATGTAATATTTGTTCTTATCAATCATTTCTCTTATTTAATGTTACAATGATTGTCCAAGCACAATTTTTTTTGCATTTAGATTATAAATAAAATGAAAAGTAAAAAAACTTCTTTAGAAGCAGATGAAATTCTTAATTGAATTGATCTTAACATATTGATATTTCAATAGTATTGTTTATTTGTTCATAATTATTCCAAGAGAGACAAAAATAGATATAGAACAAAAAAAATTATATTGATAATCCATAACCTTGATATTTATAATTTTGGTTACATCTATGTAAGTAGTGATAATTAAAGGGTCATGATATGATGAAATACTTTTAATTTCCCCTTCATTATCCACATTTAAAAATTTATCCTTTTAAAGTGTCTCTTTATTTTTATCTTCTTTTATTAGAAATCTAACTTTAAGTATGTTTATTTACTTACCTTGAGATTGATTTGTCAATTGTTCTGTTTGTAACATTGCCTTTGCATTAAACTAACTTTGTAATTGCTAATTTTCACATTGTGCCTTTTGTAATTTTATTTTAAATTTGTTGTGATCTTTTTGTAAATTATTTTCTCTAGTTTTTTCTTCTAAAAGTTTTCTTGCTCTATTTTATCCTTTTGAATCTTTTACTTCTCATTTTTTTTGCATTCAAAACTATTTTTTCTCTGAATTATCCTTTGGTACCCATACATTTTATTTTTGAACTTGTTATTTTTGAGATGCTCTTATAAAGGGATTAAATTTATTGATTGATGTATCTATTATAGGATCACCACTATCAATTGTATTTTGTATTTTATTCTTCAAAGCCAAACAATAATATGTATGATGCTCATGCATTATATGATATGTATAATAGTATTATTATAACCTCAAATGATGTATAAGAGGTAGTTTGATCAATTCTTTTCTAAACATATCCATTAGAAACTCTTATGAACTGTATTTAACATTGTATTCACTTTTTGAAGTAGTAGTTATAGATGTATTTTATTTGGGCTTCTTGTTAGTCATAAATTTTATCAAATGTAGATGAAATCACATGATTGATAGTAGCATATTATGTATTATGTGTATGTGTTACTTCATTTTCCAATGATATGATATTTAAACTAAAATTCTAATTTTAATTTTTAAACTTTGAACTATTTACTTTCTCATAATGATGATTTGATCTTTGAGGGCTTCACAAGCACAAATCCTAGGTGCTTTGGATTGAATATGCATACACAAACTATATAGAGGAGATGTGGGAGGTGGAACAGTTTGAATAAGAATTTTTTGGTTAGATTCATTTGGAACTATAGTATGGGCTACCTTATGCCTTGAAGTGATGATACCATGGACAACAAAATCAAATATAAGTTATGGGTGAATAATTGGAGTTGGATGGTAGTTATTGTGAACTAGGAATTTGAAATAGAAGGGAGGTTATTTTTTTGTTAGTCTCATAAAATCAATGAAATGAACACACTAAGTTCCTAACACATGTATCATAGACACTAGTGAGAGATTAGTAAAAAAACTAAATGATAGCACAACAAAAACATAATAGGCATAACTCTTTTACCTTCTTTTTAGATATAAATGCCTTTGTTGAATGTATTTATTAGATTATGCATCAATAAATCTTTGAAAATGGAGGTTGCTTGGATCCTTATCTCCTTGGCACCTTATCTTTGATGTTACTTGGATTAATATTTGGGCATTATAACACTACTTACTAATCATTTAGGCTTTATAACACTACATCAAATATCTTTTTGAATATATTTAATCATAATACATTTTCACCAAAATAACTTATGGTTCCATAGGCAAGGCCTTATATTTATATGCTTAGGAATTACCTTTAACCCAAGGTGAGTCAAGGTTGGGTTTAGGCTTGGAATGGGTTCAAACAAAACCTAGGCGAGGTAAAAATAAATCTATTAGAGTTAATAGGTGTAAATTAATTGTGATTTATAATTACTAGGCATGGCTCTCAAATTAGATATTTTAGGATATTTTCAAATATATTGACAACTCATAAATGCAATGATGAAAAGCTAGGATATTTTGATTTTTAAATTTCCTTTTTGAGATATTCATTAATTTGAAATGGATAATTTAAATAGGAATTTAATCTTGTTTAACTTGTTAACTTATTTTTATTATCCTTTTAGCTCTTTCAATATTTTCTTAAGTGTTCAAGTGCTCAACTTAATAAGTCCATAGGCCAAATTGATAGTTGTGATGCTAAAAGATGATTAGGGATAATCTATGAGAGGTTATTGTTGTATACAATAGAATGCCCCAATTAGGAATGTCTCAATATTATTATGAACTTTTATGAATGATTCACAAGAAAATTTGGCACATTATATGATTTTTAGGCTTAATTTGCACTACTTGGTAGGAATCGGTTTCAAGTCTAGTCAAGAAGCTAGTTGTGGCTAGTTTCAAGTGTCTGTAGTTATCACCCTCATTAGTGTTAGGATGTGGCCTTATATAGTATTTAATATATTATTACTCATATTCTCAAGTAATAATTGGTTTTATATTTTTTTATTAATGAAGTTTGTGTAGAAACTTGGATGGTTACTGCATCATAATCCTAAAAAATATCTATATAATCCATGATGAGAAAATTAAGAGAAAGTGAAAATGTTAGGAAAAAACAAAATTATAGGAGGATAATTTAATTTAATTAAAACCTACATTAAAAAATAGAAATGAATAAATTGATACGATAAAATCTATCACTACAATTTGAAACCATTGAATACATAAAACCCTTGATCAAGTTATGAATCGTAAGAAGACCTAGAGGTCAAGTTCACTAAATTTTTAACCATTATTTTAAAAGAGTTAAAAGAAAAGATCTTAATCATATATTTAATAGAATATTCTAAAATTATTCCAATTAAATAATTTAGATTCACAATATGTTATCAAACATAGTTGATTTATGGAAATATACTAAATGTAAAAAGTACCATGTCTATAATAGGGGTAGTTTGAGATAAAAGATAGAGATAAAATTATGATTTTGTCTCTAATATCCCTTCCATTTTTTATAAATTTTTAATTATTATTTTTCTCAATATATGTCATTTTTATTTTATTTATTTATATATCTATTTACCCTAACAAAATGAGGTAAGATTTCCTAATATTATTTGCAACAGTCCTAAAATGCATTTGGTTTATATTTTTGTTGATTATAAAATACATTTCGGCCACTCATTTCTTTCCATCCAATTCTCTGCATTATTTTTGTGTGTATTCAGGGATTTGAGGCCATTAATCTTATTTCATAAAAATAAATATATTTATTCCATCTTATTATAGGGATAGTTTCACCAAATGTAAATTTAAAGATTTAGAATGGGATATGGACATCCATCAATAATGTGAGAGATCTATTTTAAATTATGATTTTTTTTCCATAGATTATTTGATAGATCTTATTTATTTTGGAGCTCAAATTAAAATTAGGTAAAAGGGTTGTTACAACAAGCTTGTATAGAGGACATCATTGGGTTTGTCTATCGGGTGTTTTTGAAAATAAAAAACACCTGCATGTGTCAACATTTGTGTGCCACGGATCAATTAGTTCACAATGGTACCAAGAACTTTACCCCATGTTTTGTTTTCTGTTTTTTTCTTTTACCATTTTAGTTTTTTTTAATCTTCTCTTATTTCCATTATTTATATAGAATACTTAATTGTATCGAATCTTATCTTGGGACACATAATATAGCACCCATTATTATGTCTTTTTATGCAGTTGATCATGGGTAATGTTTTGTATATGATTATTGTGTATAGTATCTTCTATCCAGATATATTGTAAGATTTTAATGATAGGAAGCCTATGGAAAACACCCAAACTATAAATGAATAAATATTGTAATTTTATCTTTCTTAGGCATGGTTGTTTGAAGTTTTAATCTCTTGATCTATATTACATTGTTATAAACAGTTGTTTCTATTAAACTAAAAAAATGTTCTAGGATAGGGCATGAACAAACATCAGTGGTTAATGTAAAATGAATATTTATTGGGTGTTGTAGTTGGATGTTATTTGATAAATTTTAAATATGAAAAAACACAAATTCACATTAATTGTTTGATAAAATACCTCATCGATATGTGTCATGGAATGTTTTGAATGTAGGATATGTATAGAGTAGTTTTTTCTTAGGAGGATTTTAGAATCTTCTATTTTATTTTAGTTGTTTCATTTATATAAAGGTCAAACATAATATCCTATAAGTGAATGTGGATATGTAAATACTTGTCATATTATGTTTGTCATGGTTTCTCTTGGATCATGAAAAACCACTCTTATTGATGCCTTAGTGGATAGATAAGATTATTTACATACATAAAAAAGTACACATAAATTTAATTTGTGTTTTTGCTTTTTTATCAATTCTAATATTGAGTTAATTTTTGGTTTACAATATTTATTAGGGGAGAGGTAAAGAATGTTATGTAAAATGGTAAAGTTCTAGTCAATTTAAAAACAAAAAACATATATATAGATCAATAATAAGCATGATAGATCTAACTAGGTATAATGCCATTTCAGACTAGTTATAAAGTGGCTTACATAATTGATAGATCCATATATGTATAAAAATGTCCCCCATATTTTATTACATAGTCTAAAATTAGAATGGAACTAGGTGTTGATGCATAAATGTGTTTTGACCTTTTTTTATGCCATTTTTAATGTGAAATACTTGAACTAGATTTTGAAATGCATGTAGAAGATGAAGAGGCATTGAGTAAAGGTAAAAGGCTATCCATTTTGATATTTATAAAATTATTGGCATTCATTTTGAAGAGATTGGATCACTGTTGGTAACTAGGTGGAATTGAAAGAGGAGGTCAGTCAGAGTTGGGGAATAGTACACAACCAGAATGCAATGTTTTTCCTTTGTCTTAGTCTAAGAGGACAGCTTGAAAACAATATAAAAGACCATAACTATGTTTATATTTCCTCTCGGTGTAGGAGGACCATAAAGGGACTATTTGGATATAAATTTGAAGGTAGAGCGAACTATGTAGGTCATGTTGGTGTATTGAGTTGTTTTTATTACACATTTATGTTGAAATAAGTCTATTTTGAGTACAATTTGAATTCTAATCCACTATATAAAATATATGCAATTGATTTATATTAGTATATCATCAATTTTTTGTCAAATTACCCCCAAGTGTGACCTTTTTTTTTGATAAACTTATAACCTAGACATTAATGGATGTCCTCAAATGAGCCCCTTATTCTATTATTTCATAAAATATAGTTGACCCTTCACTATTATAATTATTGAAATCCACTTACCCAATTAATATCAAGTTGCATTAAATTTTTAACCTTGGTGAGTTTTATGAAGGTTTATGATAAGTACTAAACTACAATTACCATGAAATTATTCCACTTCCTTGTTTTCCTTTTATGACTAGCTCTTCCAAATGATTTAACATTACTAATGAGATTTTAAACTCTTCCAATGAGATTTGTTGAAGAACCAAGTATTTCAGCTAGAAAGGGGAATTAAATGTGGAAATAATTAATTTCGAACTAGTAATCTTATAGCAAATAATGTAAGTATAACTTTTGTTCAAGAATTCATTAAGGATTATTAATATAAATGTGATATTTTTTAAAGAAAAACAAAATATCTGTATATTGTTGTGCCATAATATTTTGAGACATATAAAGACATTTATTAAATTTTTTAAATTTTGCATAGGTACACATGAACAAATTCTTATGAGTAGATGTTCATGTAGGAAAATCTCAAAGGATAGCAAAATTTGTAGTTTTAACACAATTAATATATGGGTTCCCTAAAAAATATTGTAATTCAACCACCAATGGATGAATTAAAAAGGAGTATAAACACATGAAACTATGGCCATTACTCTTAGTGAGGTATTTTAGGAGTCCCTTTAACTCGTGTATTAAAAATTGTAGGTCAAATTTATGCTACAATAAGTTTAAAAAAGAAGGTCATGCTAAGAAAAATGTTCTTAAGGATTTTAAAATTTTGAACAAAACCAAATGGAGAAAAAATATAGAGTAATAATCACACCATATATTTAAGATCATGGGGAGACCATAAGTGATTGGGATGGCTCTATTCATCAGTCAGACGATCCCTCAGATAACTTGTTCCTTCATTTGTACTTTGAAACTTTTGAATATCTTCCTTAAATAAATATTTTATTAGCTTAATTTGAAAATAAGGGAATTCAATTTTATCAGATGTTTCTATCATGTCAAATAGAAAACTTGATCTATTGTACTCTGATCATTTATAGATGAAGAATTCTATGGCTAGAGTTGTCTTATCAAACTCACCCATTCTGAAGATGCCAATGATTTGAACACCATGTTACCCTTTATGATGTAGGCACTACCTTTCAAAATTTTCCACAATTTAATTCAGTCCCACTAAATGTTTAATTGTATCTAAAGGATCTATTTCCTTCTTGCCTATTTTAACACAGTAGATGTGTCTTTATCACAAAAAGTATCATGATCATCGATAATTTATTAGCAAAATTTAGTAGTTGATCAGAAAAAATGTTATGCTTGATAAATAGGAAATACTTTATATACAATAAAATTATTCATCTATGTAAAATATAAAGTATTATTAGTATAAAAAAATAGAACATTCATTAGTTGATGGAAAATAGATCAATTGTCTTAATTATTATGTTTATTACATTTATAGAAAGAAATAATTTAGACATAATAGAGGCCTTGACTTAATATTGGGTAGAGATCCAAATGACTAAAGGTATACTCCAATGCACCTAAGTTGGCCTCAGGTAAGTATTGGTTTAAATAAATTAGAAGCATCCATTGAACCCTCATGCATCCTAAAAATAAATCCTTTGCTCAATTTGTAGATGACCAATTGAAATAACAACTGTTGAGATCTAATCATAAAATTTGCAAAGAAGGAAATTTTACTCACCATCATTTAGTACCAAATGTATTCCATCAATGGACATAATGACATCTCCAAAGAATAAAAATTCATGTATGAACTCAAATTTATGGTAAGCACCCCACTGACTCAAAAATTCAACATCCATTACCATAAAACATAGGTATCCATGACCCTAGGAAATGTTAAACTGATGTTGCTTTCAACTAACTCAAATTTGTAGTTGCATAGTATCAATACCAAAAGAAGTAGATAAACAGCACAGACTAGATACCCTATCTTTTATACCAACACTTCAACCTGTCTCTTGAGTTTTCAACTCAGTAAACTAGCCTTTCACTTATTATTTACTTTGATTATTCCCCCTTATATGTTTCAAATATTCCTTGTACAACTATCATTTCACCTTTATGATGTTCACTTGCTCCTCTCACATTTTCCATCAAACATTCACCATTGTTTGTAGTAAAAGTTGGTAAGCCCAAGCAAGTTGTGAACCTTCAAAAGGGGCTTGATATTAGACTAGTTATGGATATCCTCTATCATCTTTGGACTAACTTATACACCATTCTAATCCATAATTTATGCAATATAATTGTATTTGTTTAACTTTAATAAGCACTTCTTCAAATTGGCAAAAATGAATTCATTGTGATGGGTTTCAAACACCTTTATGATTTCTTGAATTTCTCTTCTTGCATCTTAATATGGATGAAAATATCATCCAAGTATAAAATATTGAATGAGGTTATGAATGGATAGAATATTCAATCCATTTGGTGTAAAAGTGATGGGGGCATCTAGTACTACAAAAGGGGGTCATTTGAGACAAATGTTATAGATGAAAGTGTAATTTCATATTGAAATCCCATCACTTTAGTTTTTTAATATTATAATTGACTCTCATCACTAAAATAACCAATTAAAAGGGATACTAATTTTATTTTACCATACTAGGGACTAAACGTAGTGTCAATATGTTCTAGATTCATCTAAAAAAGGATTTGAATTCTAAGGTCGAGGGATAAAAATTTACCACCTCTATCTCATGCCATTATTATCTTATTTTCATAGATATACCTATGTAATAAACCATAAAGTTAAGCGATCCAAACTCACCACCTCTGTCTCATGCCCTGGTTATCTCATTTTTGTAGATCTACCTAGGTGAAAAACCTTAGGCAGTGTATTCACTAAAAATGTTATTGAGCTTGTTGGTAGAGGATGAAGGAGGTAAGTTGATCCTCATTTTTATGTATGTTAAAATATGATAATTGATATATATGACAATGCCCTTTATTATTTTTAGGGGTTTTTCTTATCTAATGCAAGGGTTTACATAGTTTTGAGTTAGTTATGTTGAAATTGATCTAATTAATTAAAAAATTTAAATACACACAAATTGTATCCAATACCCAAAAAAATTAGTCAATACATAAAATGTTATGGTGACACCCAGAAATTGGTGATATGAAACTAATGGGTTTACATGGTCTTCTATGATTTATTATTTTGTAGGTGAATATAGAAAAAAATTCATGTTGAGGAGTAAATAAAGGCCATTAACAAATGCAGGAGGATGCTCTATGCTCTTAGTTTTTTGAATAAATATCTTATTATTATGATTCATCTCTTATAAGTAGTGTTAAAATCATATCATCTCCAAGATTTTGTGAACCCTTTTGACTTGTGTTCAAATGAATAAGTTGATTGTGTGGCCTTGTGGGTTTATTTATGTGTAGATGGCATTTTTCTAGGATGGATGATTTAAAAATAAATAATGTAGGGACCTTTGGAACTATTAGATATCTTGTCGAACTATATCATGGGGCAAGAAGTAGCCTCGATATTGACACTAGGTTATTTGAGACTATTAAGGTAGAGTTATTACATTATCTCTTATGTTGATCTATATGAATTAGTTGGAATTGTGGCTATTGAGGTCATTGGTGGTCTTTATATTCACTCCCACCTTAGAAGAGAAGTATGTATATGATGTTGTATTGAAAGCTAATGTGAGAGAGGTTTTTTTTGAAATTTATGCACAACTTACTATTTGATTATTTATGTAACTACTAGTTTCGATATAATAAGATTATCCTTAGTTTTGATGGTGATGAAGGACAAAAAGGTGGGTTTACATTTATACTATGGTCTTAGAGCTGGGGATGAAAACAATTTTACATGGATTAGAAATAAGGCCTTTAAGAAATGGTGGTGGATGTTTCTTCTTGTTAATGTTTTAGTTTTGGTTTGTGCTCTATGGGATTTATAATTAAAATTAAAATATAACCCACTTTTATTTGATACCAAAGGAATGGAATGTTTTTTATCAAGGTATGGTCATTTGGATCATTATCCCTAGTTTTAGTTTTTATTGTGGGAAATGTGCTTATGATAGGTTCCATATTTGTTGGGTCATTAACATTGTTATGTTGTCACTGCAAATTTTGCATGTTTTATTTACCCTTTTAGGTGACAAGTTGTTAGTGTATAATATACATTTATTTTAGTCAAATAAGTTCCATATGGGAGATCATTTATATCCAAACTGTAACTCATGGTTAGTAATTATCTTTATGGCCTGTAATTATCTTTATGGCCTGTAATTATCTTTATGGCCCATAATTATCTTTATGGCCCATATATCCAACACTTTCAACTGGTGGTTAGGTAACATTTATCATTCAAACATTGATATATGTCAGTTTCATCAAAATGTCAAGATTATTTTCCTCAATTTGTATACTACATTTTATTCAAACATTATTTTGTGGGAATTGTTTTTCAGGATGCACTATGCACTCCCATTTTCTACATTCTAACTATATGTTTTTATCAGTCTTATGGGAGATGTCATTAGATATGTAATAGGCACTTCCATTCTGAGATGAACTAGGTACTTACATTATGTACTTTACACTTATATAGGTAGTCACTTTATGTGACTTAAACCTCTGACACAAAAATAAGTGGGTGGGATGCCTAATATTGAGTTATAGTACATATACACTTCATTCATGATCTTACAATGATGATTATCTATGTCAAGGTACATAACATGAAGTCATTCTCCAAAGTAAATGAGATCTTACTCAACCTTCTCAATATATCAAGTGGATATGACTCAATCCTACTCAACCCTTTAAGTTGAATGGGTTTTTATTTCTATAAAATATGTAAATAAGAGATAAAGATGTGTCAGGGGAATTATCGTCATATGTTATTTCAAGGACCACTTTGTTCTAGAAAAAACTTTCACCATGGATTTATTATGAGACATATATAGAGGTTCTTCCTGGAAGGTAAGAGAGCCCTTTTTATACTTTTATCCTTATTTTTACTTATATACTGATGCAAAAATAATACCTCTTCATAGTCTTTACCTTATCCTAAGATTGAGTTAGTTTTACACATCTATGATTCAATTCATTCATATTTATATATTTGGTCTTAGTTTCTTAATATTCTATTAGTTTACAACAAGCCAATCATCCTTTCCATTAGAACTTATTTTATAGGTTTCACATGAGCTCATATCATTTGATTTGTAGATAATTTTATCTATTTTATAATTTGTATCTAGTCCTTGATGTATTTTAATTTGATGTGGATTTGGGAGATGTATTATTGCTTGATTTTGGTGATAGTCTTCACTAGTTTTAATTTATGATAGATAAGTAATTGTGCTACTAGTCCTCCATCCAAAATTATTATTTTAAATATAAGGTGTGCAAAAAATTTACTAAGTTTGAAATAGTTATAAGCTAAATGTTAGAAAAGTTTCTCTTAAGTTGTATTTTATATCTTTGTTATTTATGCCTTTATATCTACATTATTTATTAATGTTTAGTTATTGAATCCTTTCATACTAAATCCTTAAAAGTTAAAAAATCTATTTGGATGTATAGTAACATACTAATGAAGACAAATAATTTGTGATTAAAATGGATTCATCTATTATTGTTTTCTTTATAAACATTTTCCATCTCTTTACCTCAGTGTTATAACCCCACCAACACTTTTTCAAATGTCAATGCATATAATATATGGATATGCTCACCATAATCATAGCTCCAAATGACTACATCCTATAGATAATGTCAAGGATTCTCTCTATACTATCTTTGTGATGCTACTATAAAAAAAAATTGGAGCATCATGATCAAATGTTTCTACCATATTTTTGGTGGACACTTTTCATTTTTAAGATTTTATTTTATTATTTATTGGTTAAGTGCAATACACTCCCTTGTAAAGATAGTATGTGAGTTTGAAACTAAGTAAAACATGAATGTGGTGTATGAGATGTTCCCTTTGAAATCTATAAAGTTGATTATTTTTATAATTTACCTTATATGTTATTCAATGAGATGTGATCTATCTATTATACAAGCACTAACTATCAAACCCACTCTTGATTCCAACTTTTATATTCTAAAATTAGATTTAATATTTTAACTCATAAATTTTTACTATTTTAAGCTCCCATATTATAGGTGAACATTTTGCTTCTTTTTATTTCACATCTCATTAGAAGTTGATCAAACTCATGATTTCTTCAAGTTCTCCCAATGATCTCGCTCTTTCTTCTCTTCATTTAAATTTAGGTGTATAGTGCCATCTTCTCTATAAACGTCATCTGACACTAAAAATACAATTACTCTTGTAAACTGAGTGCACCTTTGAATGACATATATTGGATAGTTTCAAATTCCTTTTTTAATTTGATCCATTCCTCTTTCTTCTCAGCATACCTGTATGCATCATCTTGCCTTGTTGCTTTTCAGATTGACCATCATTATCCAATATAATTGTTGATAATTTCCTTTAGTGAAGGTAAGGATTTTATTTTTTGATCATGTTTAACAATGACATACTGCATCCTAAAAATTTATTTTATTATTGTCTCTATGACAAATATCTATCTATATATTATAAATTATTGAAAATAAGAAATCTCTATGAGAGCATTCATTTTTTTCCATTGTTAACAAAAATTCCAGGATACAAATTGAACATCCCGTCCAACATGGTAACTAGTTATATATTTTATTTTTAAGAAATTGTGCTCCCTTTTTTGGATACCATATCACAAGTTTGTGGTAGTTCAAATAGAATTTCCATCCTTGAGGAAGCTTATGTATGCCCATCATGTAGCTTTCAATTTATCAAAAGTTTGGACTTATTCATCACTCTAACTCGGAAACAACATCTCTTTTATATGTTGCATATGTTTCATCAAAATAAGGGAGGAATTATATTTTATTATATGTTTACCTTATCCCCGTTAGATTAGCCTATGGTCTAAGGAAGGAATACAAATTTTGTATTTTAGCATAGCGATACCACTCTCAATGTATTGATGGGATGTCAACGTTTGGTAATGATCTTTATTTTGGAATATGGATTTAATTTCTCTCAATAGTTCAATTTTAAAATCAAGACTTAAATTTTAGCTTCATGCTTCTTAGGATAACAAAATTTTTAAAGCAATTTTTTTTGTAAAATCTTTTTCCATCTTTAAAGTTGTTTATTTTTTCTAGAAGTTTATTTATACTAATTTTATCCTCTATTTATTGAGGTGTTTTATATTATTTTCAATAATAAAAAATAAGTTTAATAAAAATCCTTATCTTTCATTGTGCAATGTTTTTTAACCTTGTTAATTGTAGTAATTATTTTTCTATCATTGTGTTATCAAAACCATGGTAGAGCATGAGAAGGTAAAATAGAATGTAGTCATGTTATAGAAATCATTGAGCATTGAAATAACACATAGCTAGCAAAACATGGGAGAAGTGTGGAAAAACACCAGGCAGAAGGCAATACAAAGGAGTATTGGAGAGAGTGTTCAACCAGTATAGGAGAAAGATGTTGTTTCAGTAAAGCACCTAGTTAGTATCAGAAAAGATAAAAGATAAGAAAAATATAATGTGAGATCAATACAAATAATTCCCAACTCTCAAAGTAAATCAAAAAATTATATTTTTTTCAAAAATACCTAAGCAGTTGTATTTGGAAAATGCTAAATTTTCAAGCAAATCAAAGTCAAATTTGAAGTAAAATTAGATTATAAGATCATGGAAACAAATAATAGTCTTACACAAACCCAAATTCTAATTTTCACTAGTAATAATTATGTTTTTTGGTCAATCAAAATGAAAACTTTATTTTTATCCACATGATTTATGGGATTTAGTTGAAATTAGATTCATATAGCCTAAAAATTAGGTAGCCTATCAGGGTTTGTCCCAAGCAAAAAGAGACTAGCTTACATAAAAGTAAGAAGAAAGATGCAAAAACCCTATTATTTATTCAATAGGTGATGGTTGAGTCTACTTTCCCTAGGTTTTTAGCAACAATTGGGTCAAAAAGGGTATGGTATATTCTAAAAATAATTTTTCATGGAACCACCTAGATAAAAGTGGCTAAATTCTAGTCTCTAAAGAGAGAATTTGAGAATGTGAAGATGAAAGATTAAAAGTGCGTAGACAAATTTTTAAATTAATTAATGAATGTTATTAATCAAATAAAATCATATGGAGAATAAATACCTGATCAAAAGGTTATGGAAAATATTCTCAAGATTTTACCTAGTAAGTTTGATTATATTGTTGTTTCTATTGAAGAATCTAAAGATCTAACATGTCTATCCATAAATGAGTTGATGGGGTCTCTAGTATCTCATAAATCTAGAATGAAGTGGAAAAATACTTCTTATTTAGAGAATGATTTTAAATCACAAGTCTCATTTAATAGATGTAGAGGAAGAAAAAGGTCAAGATTTAGAGGCAGAGGCAAAAATAATTGAATAGGTGGAAGGAGTAGTCTAGATCAAGGTGAAAGGGAAAATAAGAATTTTAATACTCATAGTTCTATAGGGTGTAACTAGTCTCATCAACATTCTTAGATGCATGATAAATTCAATGTTTAGTTTCATTATTGTAATAAGTTTAGTCATTACATATAAGTGCTAAAAAAACTAGAAAATTGGGGTTTAAAAAATATAATTTTTAAACTCTCCCTAAAAGCAATCTTGAGTAATTATTCATTACATGTCATGTTTCTTAAGATATTTCTATTGATATTTGGTTCCTATAAATTAGATGCAGTAATCATATGAAAAGAAATATAAATTTGTTTGCAAGCTCAAATAGTTTTGTAAAGTTAAAAGTCAAGATAAGCAATAATAATAATGTATCAGTGATGGGTAAAGGTGTGATTGACATTCTCACTAAACATGGTGAAAGAAAATATATTTTAGATGTTTATTTTGTGCTAAATTTGAAGCATAATCTCAGTAGTGTTGGACAACTTATGTAGAAAGGTTACATAGTATCATTCAAAGATAATGTGTGCACTATACTAGATAGATTTCCAAGTGATGGGTTGATTGCAAAGATTGAGATGACCAAGAATTGAATGTTCCCACTATGAATCAAGAGTGGAAATTCAATCTAAAAAGATATTTAAGAAATTTACAAGGTATTCCATTTAGATCTAATGTGGTTATGGCATCTAATATATGTATATATTCATTTTGGAGGTTTGAGTTTATTTTAAAAGAAGTAGATGGTTAGAGGATTACCACCAATTAAGTAGCCATTTAGTTCATGTGAGAGTTGAAATTTGGGAAAAAAAACATAAGAAAAGTTTTTCAATATGAATGTATTATAGAGAAAAGGCATTGTTAGATCTTGTTCACACTGATATATGTGGACCTATGTAGACTATGGCATTAGGATGAAGTTTATATTTTATAATATTCATTAATGATTTTATTAGAAAAACATCGATATATTTTCTCAAGAAAAAGTCATAAGCGTCTATAATATTGAAGGAGTTCAAAGCAATGGTTGAAAAATAAAGTGGCCTATATATCAAGGTAATCAGGTCAGATATAGGTGTTAAATACACTTCAAATGAGTTTCTATATTTTTTTAGGAATCATAAAATTAAGAAAAAAATTTGTTGCAAGATACACATCATAACATAATGGTGTTGTAGATATGAATAATAGAAAAATCATGGTTATGGATAGGAGCATATTGAAGGCCAAACACTTGTATAATCTATAGTCGGTAGAAGTAGTTGCATGTACTATTTATAGTCTAAACAAATGTCCTACAAAGAGTGTCAAGGATAAAGTTCCATAGGAAGCATGGAATAGTATGAAGCATAGTCTATCTCACTTAAGAGTTATTAGATGGTGGCATATGCACATGTGTTAAAAAAAATAAAAAGAAAGATGGATTATAGAGGTGAAAAATATATCTTTATTTGTTATAGTGAGTAGTCAAATATTTACAAGTTATATAGTCCTATTACCAAGAAGATAATCATTAATAGAGATTTTTAATTCAAAGAATAGGAATCTTGGGATGGAAGATTAACTGAATAATTATATTTAGAGCAGCAATACCTCAAAAATAATAAGAATCAATAGAACAAGGTGTGTAAGGTGATCATCCAAGTTCATAAATAATAGGGACTTTAACAAGAAATATACAAGGAGCTAATTAAAGAGAGATAAGAACACTAAGGAATTTTGCACTAGGTGAATCATCAGTGCGTGCATGTCCCAATTCCCAAGGAAGTAATGAATCAGATCATACACTTTCCTCATTAAGATTAAGCTATGTACATAATAAATTAAGAAATTTGAAAAAAAAATCATCAAGGAGAAGAGAATTTAAATTTACATTAACTTTTTTTATTCTCTCATGATCCTATATATTTTGAAGAAGCATCTAAGGAAGAGCATTAGATTAAGGCTATGGATGACAAGATGGATTCTATTGAAAGAAATGAAACATGGGAGCTAGTAGACCTACTTGAAGGTAAAGATGGCATAAGATTCAAATGGGTCTATAAGACCAAGTTCAATAAAGAAGGAGAAATTTATAATTATAAAGCAAGGTTAGTAAAAAAAGGTTTTTCTCAAAAACATAGAATTTATTATAATGACACATTTTCACCAATTTCAAGACTTGATATAGTTAGAATAGTTTTAGCCATAACAACACAAATCAATTGGAAGGTTTACCAAATGGATGTCAAATCAGATTTTTTGAATGGTTTTCTATAATTAGAAGAATATATGGAAAAACCACCAGGCTATGAAGTGAATGGACAAAGAGACAAGGTATACAGATTTAAAAAAGCTATTTATAGGCTCAAACAAGCACCAACAACATGGTATAACCGGATTGACTCATACTTGACAAGCAATGATTTTAATAGAAGTAGTTGTGAGCCTATATTGTATACAAAAATCAACAAGCAAGGTCATATTTTAATTGTATGTTTATATGTTAATGACTTAATATTTACTAAAAAATTGTCTACAAACATGTTCAAATCAGCAATGAAGAAAGAATTTGAGATGAAATATTTAATATTGATGACATATTTTCTAATTATTTATGTTGTTCAATTACATAATGGTATATTTATTTATTAATATAAGTATTCCAAGGATGTGTTGACAAGATTCAATGTGATGAATTTAATCCTACACCAACTCTAGTTGCAATAGGTACAAAACTTAGCAAAGAAGACAAGGGATCCAATTTTGATCCAACTATGTTGAAAAGACTCATTGAAATTTTGACGTATCTCACAACTACATGGCCAAATATTTTGTATGTGGTTAATTTGATTTCAATATTCATGGAGTAACCAAAAGACTCACATTGGCTAGTTGGCAAATTAATATAAAGATATATTGTAGGAATAATAGGATATGGAATATTATATTGCAAAACTAATGATTTTGATTTGATTAGCTATACTAATAGTGACTTTTAAGGTAGCACAAATGATAAGAAGAGTACTTATAGATATATTTTTAATTTTGGCAAAGGTGTGTTTTTTTGGACATCAAAGAAGTAACTTATAGTGACAATTTTATCATCAGAAGTAGGGTATGTTGCAGTAACTTTAGCAACATGTCAAGCAGTTTAAATGTAGAGAGTGTTAATAGATCTTTTGAATAAATAAGAAATTTCTACACTAGTATTTTATAATAACAAATTATAAATTTCAATGCCAAAGAATTGTGTTTTTGTAAGAGAAATAAGCATATCAACACCAAGTTTTATTTTATTAGAAATCTAGTGAACAATTGAGAAATCAATTTGGAATTTTACATATCTGAAGACCAATTAAAAAATATATTTACAAATTCATTAGCTATAGATAATTTTGAATCTCTAAGAAAAAAACTGGGCACTATGGATGTTGAAGTAGCTCATGGTAGAAATTAAGGGGGACTGTTGTAATACAGATTAAATTTCCCCTGATAGTTCCATTTTAAAAGCAAGCTTTAAAGCTCAGCAATATTCTTCTTAGGGTAATTATTATTTTTCTTTCTTTTCTTTTATGTTTGCACAAAGCTTTCGTTTATCTTTAAAGTTATTTATTTTTTCTAAAAGTATCTTTAAAATATTTTTGTCCTCTTTAAACTATTTATGTCCTCTTTATTGAGGCGTTGTCTATTGTTTTTAATATGCAGATAGAATTTTAATAAAAGTCATAGATTTCATCATGTAAAGTGTTTTAATCTTGTTTATTTTAGAAATTATTTTTCTATAAATTAGGGGGAGTATTAAAATAATAAAGTGATACTTCAAATCAAAATCCTTTGACCTATTATGATGAACTAAATTCTTGGCTAGTTTGATATCCCTTACATTTTCACAAGAAATCACTATAGGTTGATCTTGTTTCTCATCAATTTCTTATGCTTCTCTGATGAAGTGACTAAAATATATTCTGCTTCTATAGATGAAAGAGCAACTGAACTTTGCTTCTTTGAGATCCATGTAACCAAACTAAAACAAAGTGAAAAATAATTCCTAGATGTTGAATTTTGATCATCCAAACTACCTCCGCAATCAAAATCACTAAAAAATTAAATTTCAAACATTTTAGTAGTATAATAATGAATATGAAATCCAATAGTACCTTTCACATACCTCAAAAATCCTTTTGGCTTCCTTCTTATAAATTTTAGATGGCTCAAACATACAATTTGATATAAGAGAAACTAAATAAGTAATATATAGTCTTTTGTGAGTTAGAAACATTAAGCTTCCAACAATACTTTTGTAATTTATTTCATCAACTCTTTCAACACCATCTTCTCTACATATCATAACTCCATGAGCAGTTGGAGTGGAGATTATTTTAAAATAATTTTTTAACATATCATTTGCATACCTTGTTTGAAAAATAAAGATATCATTTTTACTTTGATGAACCTTCATCCCTAAAAATTATTTCATTATACCTAAATCTCCCATTTCAAAATCATCCATTATAGAAATTTTGAATTCATCCTTCATCTTAGAATTTTTTTCCATGTACAACAAATCATCAACATAAAAACTTATAATAAGGATATCATTACATTTTTTCTTTTAGTAAAGAGTAGGATCACTCTTGCTTGTTTTGAATCCATTATGCTTAGAATATCCATCAATCTCAGAATACCATGCTCTGCATGCTTTCTTGAGGCCATACAAAGCCTTATTTAACTTTTAGACTTGGTCTTCTTTAACTTGTACTTAAAAACCTTGTGTCTATTGTACATAGACTTCCTATTATAAGTACCCATTTAAGAAGGCACTTTTCACATCCATGTAATGTATGCTCCATTTATTTTGAGCTGCTAGTAGAATCATCATTCTAATGCTTTGTTTTCTTACAACTAGCTCAAATGTCTCTTCATAATCTATACCATATCTTTGAGTGAAACCTTTTATAACTAGACATTCCATGTACCTTTTAACACCACCATCACTATTATACTTAGTATTATAGGTCCATTTAGTACCATTATAATTATTGTCATGTGGAAGTTCTATAAGTTACCAAGTATCATTTTTATGAATGGAATCCATTTTTTATTGTATTACTTGCACTAGAAATTAGTAGTATATGCATCTTCAAAACATGATCATTCAAAATCAGCTTGTGTAATTAAATCATAATTTAATGTCTCACCTCTTTGACATCTTCATATGTTTTCCTATCTTGTATGTTGATAAATTTCACTCATGATTTTTACTTTCTTCGAAGAACTAGGACTTGAAGCTGGCACTGTGTTTAGAAGAAATACACTAGATGAGGGGATATTTAATGGACTTGTACTAGAATCTAGATATATGTTTGGAATAAATGCACTAGATGAGTGGATACCTAATGGAATTTTAGTAATTTTCACTAAATTACTAGTGGGCTTCTCATTAGCACTATCATCATAAATATCATCAATAAAAATAGATGTAGACTTATCAATATTACTTTTATCTTTGTCATGACCATACACTCCCCCTTCATCAAAAATAACATCTCTTGACATAAGTACACTACAAGTGATAATATTATAACACCTACAAGATTTTATTTATTTATTATAACCAAAAAATATGTAAGACTCACTCTTTGGATCTTATTTCCTCTTTTTCTAATAAGCTAGATGATCATACACTTAAAAAAAAAAGTTTTAATATTTGACATTAGACTTATTTTCATACCATGTTTCATATGGACTCATATTTATAATTGAACTAGTGGGACTTAGATTGATAATATATATTATTATATATTATCTACCTCACCCCAAAAAGATGTATTCAATCCCTTTGTTTATGGCACATTCTTTGCCATTTTAGCCAATGTATTGTTCTCCCTTTCTATCACACCATTTTTGTTGAGGGGTGTAGGCAGTTGTGAGTTGCATTTTGATGCCATTAATATCACAATAATTCATTAAATATTTTGAACAAAATTCATCTCCATGGTTAGACCTTAAGCACTTTATTATGTAACCACTTTCATTCTCTACAAGGGCTTTAAATCTCTTAAATCCATTCAATGTTTCACTTTTTTTCTTCAAAAAATAAACCCAACACTTTATTGAATAATCATCAATAAAATTAATGAAATATGATGACTTACCCAAACTTTTTTTTCATAGGACTATTAATATTAGAGTGAACCAATTGAAGTGGATGATAGGCCCTACATTCACTACCCTTTGGAAACATTTCTCTTACATATTTTTCCTTAACACGTCTATCACAAACTTCTTTACTCTCTTCAACCTTTGACAAACCATAAACCAATTATTGTGAAATTAGTAACCTCAAACTTTTAAAATTCATGTGTCCATACTTGAAATGCCATAACCAATTTTTATCTTGATGTGTTATATTTACAAGTCTTTTACTAGTTCTGGTCAGACTTAGATTGAGAATGTGTATTTTTTTAGCAACTACATCACCCCAAAAGGAGTTATTTAATCACTTTATTTTTAACATTCTCCTTGCTATTTCAGCCAATGTATGGTTCTACCTTTTGTCATGCCATTTTTTTTGAGGGGTGTAGGTAGTTTTGAGTTGCCTTTTGATGCCATTAAAATTAATAAAATATGATGAATTACGCAAAAAAAATATTTGCATATGACCATAAAAATTAGAGTGAACCAATTGAAGTGTATGATAGGTCTTCCATACACTACCCTTTGGAAACATTTCTCTTACATATTTTCCTTTAACACTTTTGGCACAAACTTCCTTGTTTTCTTCAACCTTTCGCAAACCATAAACCAATTTTTGTGATGTTAGTAACTTCAAACTTTGAAAATTCAAGTGTCCATACTTGAGATGCCATAAATAAATTTTATCTTCATATGCCATATTTACAAGGCTTTTAATATTTCTAGTAGGACTTAGATTGAGAATATATATTTTTGTAGCAACTACATCACCCCAAAAATAGTTATTCAATCTATTTGTTTGTAACATGTTCCTTTCCATTTTAGCCAATGTATGGTTCTCCCTTTATGCCACAATATTTTTTTGGAGGAGTATAGGTAGCTTTGAGTTGCCTTGTGATGCCTTTAAAATCACAATAATTAATTAAATATTTTGAACAAAATTCACCTTCATGGTTAGTCCTTAAGCACTTTATTATATAACCACTTTCATCCTCTGTGAGGGATTTAAATCTCTTAAATGTATCAAATGTTTCACTTTTTTGATTTAAAAAATAAACCCAACTCTTTCCTAAATAATCATCAATAAAATTAATGAAATATGATGACTTACCTAAACTTTTTTTTTACATAGGACCATAAATAATAAAGTGAACCAATCGAAGTGGAGCATAGAACCTTCATGCATTACCCTTTGGAAACATTTCTCTTACATATTTTCCTTTAACACATCTATCACAAATGTCCTTATTCTCTTCAACCTTTGGCAAACCATAAACCAATTCATGTGATGTTAGTAACTTAAAACTTTGAAAATTCAAGTGTTTGTACCTGAGATGCCATAACCAACTTTTATCTTCATATGCCATATTTACAAGGCTTTTACTATGTTCTCCAAAATAAAAATTTTATATCCCAATTTCAGCCTAAGTTTTATAACCTTTGAATCCATATATTATGTGGTTATCATTTGATTATTATTGTTTTGATTAAGTTTTATGTCATATACTAGTTGTGGGACAATGATATGCATATTTGTTTGCATGATGTGATAGTTGTACTTACTTATTTTTTACATATGTGTGTGTGTGTGTGTGTGTGTGTGTGTGTGTGTGTGTGTGTGTGTGTGTGTGTGTGTGTGTGTGTGTGTGTGTGTGTGTGTGTGTGTGTGTGTGTGTGTGTGTGTGTGTTAGTTTTTTTATCTTTAGTTGATATATAAGATGATTCAGACTAAATACATACTTATTTCAAGGCTGAATGCAGGATTGATCCTACCCTCAATGCTTGATGAGAGAGAGAATCATCAAAGAGGATGGAGTAGATGGGATGATTGGGAGAGTGTTAGAGGAACTACTAGTGACCCAAACTCACACACCAAAGTAGAATGATTTGGTAACACTTTTTTTTTATTTGGTTTGTTAGTTGTATGGTTGTGAGTGATTAATTATTTTTTTAATGATAATATTTCATTTTATGCATTAAACAGAATGATTTCATTATTTAATAGTTTTTAGATATATTTAAATATGTTTACTATGATTATTATGTTATTGATATGTTATTAATATATGTTATTTAATGCATATTTTAAAGATAACCTAAGAGAATAAACTAATTTTTATAGTTGACTCGGCAAATAAATTAGTGGAAATATCATTAAAATGTTTGAATATAGGTCTAGCAATTATCTTTATGATTAGAATTTAATATAGAATTTATGCTAACCTTAAGTGGAATATCCTAATTAAATTCTACAATTTTTAGATAATGAATCTATTCTAGATAGCCTTCCTAGTATTAGTGGATGTTGACTTTGTTTATAGTTGGCATGATTATCTAGGCTTATGCATGTAATCAACTTTCAAATGAATTTGGTTAGTAGAAAGGATTTATTTTTGTAATCTCGATGAAAAGGATTTGTTAACTTAATTATAATTGATTAGTCTTTTGTGTTGAGTTCAAGTTTTGAGATAGAATAAAGATTGTATAACTATGGTAATTAAATATAGAGTTTGGTTATTTTGAACTTAGCATGCAGACTCAGCTAAACTTTATCCATCACTATTTATTAAGGTTCAAATGACATGTAAACAAGGGGCATAGTAGATTAGAATGGAATGGAGTTTATAAATTAAGGAGGATGAAAATTAAAAGAGGGCACGAAGAGAGGAGATACAGAGATAAAAAGAGTGAGAGAATTACAGTGAAGGAAAGAGGACATCATTTTGCATTAAAATAAAAATTAATATAAGGGATATGGATGCAAAGGAAGAGAGAAGAGAGGATGAAAAGAAGGATTGTCTTCTTGGGCTCCCAAGTAGATGATAATAGTGTATATTTTGTTATCAACCAATTTTTTATTTTTGATGCAAAAGACTCAACAAAAGACATAAAATAGTTCATCAATTATCTAGGAGGTTCATGGTAGCATGTATTTGAAATCTTATTGTTTTTCCTAGGTTAAATTTCTATTGCATTTCCACTATTAAGATTGTTATAGCGACTTAATGAGCCAAGTCATATGATATGATACAATCATTGAATTAATAAATTGCTAAATCATTATATAATTATTGAGTTAATATATATACATATATATATATTCAAATTGTTGAGTATTGAAATAGATAGAGTGCTTAGTATTTAAAATTAAACTATAGTAATTTCTCCAATTAAGAAGTCATTTTTCTTGTTTGTATAAAATAAGTATTATTATAAGTTGAACGCTTTGTATTTTTTGGTTAAGAAATAAATAGTAAATGCATGAAGGAAACTTTGTGTCCTCTTTAATGCAAGATCAAGTAATGAATATAACTTATTTTTGCCTTAGATTTCCATATTTAGCTTGAGTTGAGATGCACTACCAACCAAATTATGCTACCAGTCCAAATTGCATTATGAGCTCGAGTAGCATTTTGAAAAAAAAATATGAGCATGATAATCATGGTATCCTAATAATATTTTCATTTTAATCCCAAGTTACAATTTAAAAGAGTAAGTGTGATAATGATGGGAACCTTATGAGAATTGTGATATTTTCTTTATATTACCATTGATCTAAAATCAATGTTGAAATGTTTTGTATACTCAGTTCAGAAAGAAATAAATAGTAAAAAAATATAGAAAACCAATTATAAATAACATGCAATGATTTAATTTTATTTATAAAAGGTATAGTGGAATGTAACTCAATTTTATATGCATTAAATTTAGCTTGGGCAACTTATAATTATCTACACTACAAAAAATAAGGAAAGACTTTATTTCTTTTATTTTTCTAAAATGACTTAACACGATTTCAAACTATGTATAAGTAGAGAAGTTATAAAGAACTTGTGTGATTCAAGATTAGATAAACTATATAACTAGTGATCAAACTCATTGTCGGTAGAATCAAACCATGCTAAATTCAATTATTTATTCAAAATATTTAGGTTCAAAGATTTAGGTGCCATATTTATTGAGAGTTATCTTTGTAATTAAAATCTACGATTAGGAAGCTATGATATGTATCCACAAACCATAAATCACAACCCAAATGGAAGATTCATTTTTTTATGTGGCGATGGTGAATACATAATTTATTCAACATTGGCATGAAGGAATATATCCTTTTGATCTGTACTTAAATTTGTTTGGACTGAAAATGGGGATTATGTAGTTCAGGAAAGTACCTCCAAGATCAAGTGTTTTAGTAAAATATTCTAGGAAAGGAAAATCATTTGACTGACATTTTCTACTAAAGTTATCTATGGTGGAGCCTTGTTAGCGATACATTTGAATTATTTTGCTTTATTCTATGACTGGGTTTAATTCCATGTAATTTGGCACATAGATGTTAAAGTGAAAAACATCTATTGGTTTGATTATGGTGATCTATTTATATACCTTTGAATGTGTAAAGTATGTGTTAGTTGAAGTATACAAATAATGAATGGCTTTATGGTGATTACATAAACATGAATATACTTATTTTCAAATATAAGGTAAATTAGGATTGGTGGCTTGACTTTAATGGTATTGTCTAAAAAAATTGGGTCTTACTAAAAAATCCTTGTATTCATGTAATGTTAAAATGGAATTATGATATTCTAAGTAAACAATGGGTATATAGAATAATTGTAGAATGTTACCATGTATGTAGATGGATTTCAAAGTGTAGATCAAAACTATGGCTACATGTTTGATGGCCTAATATGAACTTATACATTCCTTTAGGCAAGGAAAATTGTGAGAATAAATTATAATATGATCTAGGTGTTTTTTATATAATAAATTAACCTATAGGTCTATATCAAATTTGAGGCTAAAATTGTGAATGATAATAAAATAAAAATTTACAAATATGTATGAACTCTTGCTCAATCTAAAATATGATTTTGTTGGTGATAGGTGACTCTTTAAGCATAGATGAAACAATAAGTGCATACAAACCCTAAGATTTTAATGAATGTTATGATAGCATATGATTGTGCTATGAGGAAACTATGACATTATTTTCTATATAGTTTAAGTTTCATGGTAGTCATAATTGTGAAATCTTGTAAAACCTTGACTTGTGTCATAAATGACTATTAGTATTTATATGCAGATAGTATGAAAAATTATGTGTAGTATATATTGAGAGAGTATTAATATGTAAAAGTATTTAGACTTTTGTAGCATATAATAGTGACATTATGTTTTCTTTTGATTACTTATTTGAAGTATAATCTAGGATATACCCTAGTGGTATAATCTCGTACTTGAATAAAATTTTAGGGTTTCATGTATTTAAGACTTCTATGTATGACTGATTGAGAAAACCTAGTAGTTATGCCTTAAATCACTAGATTATGATAATGTGGGTTATCATGGGGTGTAGTTTGTATGAAACTTGTTATGATATTTTAAATTTATAGACAAATATGTATTTTACCTAGGTGGTATAAACTGTAGTCATTATTTCTAGTATGAGTTAGATAGTAATGTAAGATTCATTCATACATTGAAGGAATAAATGTATATTTTATTTATTCATATGTTTAACATGTGATGTAATATTATTGTTAGTAGGATATAAATTGTATGAATCTTAGGATTAAATAATGTATAGTGAGACATTATCTTTTGGTGTGTATTATTTACTTGTTAATGTGATATCTTGCAATAAAATGAGTTTTATATGCTACACTACATGTTTAGTTTTTAAAATTATACAACACTTGGGTACTTACTAATTAATCTAGATTCTTGTACCATTGACATCTACTCATATATGAAGGGAGGGTCATTCTCTGATGAGATTAGTGCAGGGAATCATTGCTATATGGTTGGTTTGAAAAAGTGTTTAGATGATGCTCTCACTCCCCTCAACAATATTACTTTTTGAGACAACTCTTGAGATTGCCACAGATACTAGAGAGTCCAGGGACTCATGCTCTAGGGAGAATTTTATCTTATTTTTTTAATTTGTATATTATTGTATTGATTATTATAAATAGTATCATGTATAATTGTAATTGTCTATCTACTATAGATAGACAATAGTGGCTTAGTATTGTACCAGCAGTGGCTGAATATTTGTATTTACTTTCATGAATATATTATGATGCATTTTATATATTGATAGTGATTAATAACTAGTGATGTCACATAATTAATTACATTTATCACTCTTGGAGTGATTTTTTATGATTTTCTTAAATTCTCATGGTGTAATCAATTTATAGTTTATGTGTTTAAGAAAAAAAGTTTCACATATTTTTCTAGTAGAACCCAATGGGATTATTACATCAATGGGAACATTAAATTCTTAGACATAGGTACAATTTTCACAACCTTATTTTCATGATTCTTTTCATATATCATGCATTTCTTATCATCAAAAACCACTTTATATTTCTTTTCACATAGATGTCCAACACTTAGCAAATTATGTTTCAACTTAGTAAATTATGTTTAAACTTTGGGGTATAATAAATATCATTGATACTTTTATTACCTTCTTTAGTATTCACCTTCATAGTTAATTTTGATACAACCTCCAAAAATTTATCATCTCAAATTTTGTTATTAGTTTTTAAACTTCTATACATTGTACAAAACAACACATTATTCCCTAACGTGTGATTGGAATAACCTGAATCTAGACATTAAACCTTATCAAGACTATTTTTAGCTATGTAATATGAAATGAATAAATTTCATGAAGAATCACCATCATTATTAACATAATTAGTAGTTTTATTTTCATTTATACTCTTAATGTACATCCCCAATCAAAGGGACCATACCTATGATAGTAATAGCATTGACTATTTCTCTTATCAAATATACCTCTACCTCTTCCTCTTCCTCTTTTAGTTGAACCACCTCTTCTTCCTTTGTATCCTCTTGAATAATTATATCCTATTCAATAATTTTAATTCATGTATTTACTTTGTCCTTGATTTCTTTTGATATTATCTTTTCCTTGTACATGGCTATTCTTATTTCTAGTGTTGGTCCCTTCATTATTTATAATCTTTAATTTTGAGGAAAAAGTCATATCATCACTTTCATTTAATGTTTATATTAATCTTTCTTCATAGGATAAAATATTTCCTACCAAATAATCAAACTCAAGAGTAGTCAAATCTTTGATTTCTTCAATAATGATGGCAACATTATTCTACCTTTGTGTTAGACACCTTAACACCTTTTTTACCACAAACTCTTTGTTTAACATTTCTCTAAATGTAACCATTTTGTTGACTACATAATTTACTCTTACACATTAATCACCCACATTTTTATCTTCTTGTATCTTCACATTATCAAATTCTCTCTTAAATGTTTGCAATCTGACCATTTTGACTTGTTCACTTCCTTGATAAGGTTATTGTAGATTCTTCTAGGCATCCTTGGCTATCTTTATACCTATAATTATTGAAAATATGCTCTTCTTATATCTATTTGAATCTGAAATAAATCTTGTGAGTTCTTCTTTTTAACTTCCTTCTTGGATTCATTGTCAGTATTTAGCTAGAACATTTGCCCAATCAGAGAGTTCATCATAACTAGCTTTTAAAATCTCCCTTAAGTGTTTCCTTGTCAAAAAATTCATCATCTTGATGCTCCAATAATCATAATTATGTCTTTCTAGTGTTATATCTAGGACACTGGTTTCAATTCTAGTGTCCTAACCTAGATGGTAGTGTTTGGGATGATAGAAAGTTATTGAATATTTTTAATTGATAGTATAAGAGATATATTAGGGTTTAAATATTTTTTGGAATACAAGTGATCTGGGTAATTAGAATGTTAGGGTTCGACTATAAGATAAACATAAACATTTACACACAATAAGAAGGTAAACATGAACCTTGCGGTAGCGAAATGGTCCTAAACTATAAATTTGAACTACGAGTGATATTTTTTAAATGTGAAATACTAATTTATCATATAAAATCCATATTTAACATCTACACTCATCTTCCTTAAAGTTTCTACTATTTTTTCTCTTACCACTTATAGATATATTTTTTTGCATCTTTACATATCTTAATCTTAATAGAATATGAGATACACATGTTTTCAAAATTTACATTGTTGCACATATTCCAATACCAATCCCATTTACTTGAGTATTGTCATTTTATTGATTATATTTTGGTTTTGTTTACATTATAATTATTATTATTATTTCTATTAATATGGATTTTAGAATACAAACAAATATTTTAAGTGTTCTAATAAATGTGTTAAGGGTATTTTTTATTTATGAGTTAATATAAGTTTTAATCAATGTAAACTTTTGGGTTATTATTATCTTAATTATCAATATGAACTTAAGACATATTTAAAAATATCGAAGATACAAATAATTTTTTTTACTAAAATATATATTATTAAAATAATATTATTTAGTTCATTTATTAATATGGATTTCTACTAGTAATTCATATCTAAGGGGGCATTCATAAGTATCCATAAACATATGGGACACAAATTCTTAAAGTTTAATATTACATATCTCATTTAAGAAGAATTATAATCTTAATTTAGATATTTTATTATTATATCATAATATTTTAGATTAAAAAACTATGAAAATAATATTTTGTTATATTATATATTGGGTAAGAATAACCAATACACATAAATGTAGTTTTTAACGATATCATAATATTTTTTCAACTGAACTTGTTGACTTTCATAAACGATAAGGTTTAAAATTATTCCATATCACAAATCAATATCATAACATTTATTCTCAACATCATAGTGAAAATGTTCTCAACAGCATGTCATTCCTTACCCTTCTAGAAAGTCAATGTATTTAAAAATTATTTTACATATTTATGTAAGTTTTGTTGTCATAGAAATTTTATATATATATCATTCTAGGGAAAAAAAAATTAAAAGAAAGGTATAAATATTTATTAATCCCGCAGTTGCCTTATCTGGTTACATATCCTGGTATATCTAAATTGATTAGCTTCACAAATGGGCTCCAATAAAATACCAAGCAAATTTTCCTTCATCTATATTCGCCCAATTTTGGGTAATTACATTTAATTAATTGTTGTGTTGAACTAAATATTAATATTTTTAATTTTCTGTTGAACAAGTGGTATTTGGGGTTTGGCTCCTAGGCTGAAATAGTGAGATAAGCTCTTAGAAAGTGAGAGCTCTTTGAACCTTTAAGCCACATGATGGAAATTAGAAAGTGACTCCATGTTAAAAATTTTAATTATTTGACAACTCATATACGAGGGATGAGTAAATTTATCGGTTTGAATCTTGAATGGATAAGTTGTTAATAAAGCTATCTATAAATAAGAGTCGAATAATTAACACCATACCATTAGTCAAATAATTTTTTGTAAGCCTCAATAAAGAGGTAATCAAAATACATATGAGAGTTCAATGTGCCAAATCCATCTAGAACTATTGGAAGATATAGAGTGTGAGCACGTCAAGTCTGGGAATCTTAGGACAGTTAAATTTATTGGAGTAGCAGAAGAAATTATATGTATACTAATGTAGAATAATAATAATTAATTAAATCAAAAATTAATTGTATCGGTCGCGTGGTTAATTAAATGATATATATGTTAATGAACATTAGTCCACGTAACGGTGTAAGAAGTATATTAAAACAAGTTAGATTTAAAATGAATATCATAATAATAAGTGGCTCTAAATTCTAATATGTGGAAACTGACGACCGTAGTATAATTTAGGAAAAGCGTCACCAAAGATTCCTACATAAGCTGTGTATGCTCTATTAGTGTGATTATGTGGCCCTATGACTAACGACTTTAATGCGATAATTTTTTTGTAAGTTTGCAGTAGCAAAATTACGACCATTTCAATGGCTTAACGATGGAGGGAGTATTGCTGAGAATAAATTTAGTATTGGTGTTGTAATCTAAGTTGTTATTAACTTCCAATAAACTTCGGGTTGGTCATTTTATTTGAACTCATAATTCACAAGATTTTTTATCATAATTCAATGTGATATTAAGATAAATTAAGATTAGTTTCATATCGTATTAATATTAATCTGTCAGAATTATTTACGATAAAGTTGTAATGTTCATTTCGTTGTTCAATGTGAACTTTTATTGGACGTGACATTAAGCAATGGGTCCATTCGCTTCATGCAAGCACAATTCAAATGTTTTCTAAGTGTATCTATTAAACTTTCACATGAACACTTATTATCATTTTGTTCACTTTTCGGAACATTAGTTGTAGATAGTATTTTGATGTGGCTTCTTGTTAGGCATAAGTTTTCTTAGATAAAGATGAAAATACATTATTAACACTAGCATGTTATGGATTATTTTTTATGTGTTATCTCATTTTTCAACAATATGATATTTGAACTAAATTACTTATATATCTTTTGAAACTCTTCTATTAGCTTATTCATAATGATGATTTGATCTTTGAGGGAACCAAAAGAACAAACTTTAAGTACTTCATATTGAATATGCATACACATTATATAGTGGAGATGTGGGAGGTGGAAGGAGTTGAGGAAGGATATGTTGGTTAACTTCATTTGGAACTATAGGAAGAACTACTTTATCCCTTGAAATAGTGATACCATGAACTACAGAATCAAAGATAATTTTTGGGAGATTAATAAGAGTGGTATGGTAGCTGTCACCATCATTAGGGTTAGGATGAGGCCTTATATAATCTTGACTATATGATTGCTCTTGTTCACATGTTTTATTTGATTTGAATTTTTTTTACATTTATAAAGCTTGTGGATAAAGTTGGATAGACACTACATCATAATCATCAAAATAATCTCTATCATCCATGATAAGCAAAATAAGAGAAAGTGTAAATGCTAGAGAAAAATAAATTGTGTGAGGCCAATGGCATTTAATCAAAACCTATGTTAAAAAAATAATGATGAAAAAATTGACATCTAGAAACCCATCACAACAATTTGAAACACTAGAAGGCTAAAAATCCTAGATTAAGTTATGGTTGCGTAAAAAGACTTAAAGATTACATTCATTAAAATTTTAATTCTATTTTGGAAAGATTTAAAATAGAATAACCTAACAAACTAATGAATAGACTATTCTAAAATTAGGGCATTTAAATAATTTAGATTCACAATAAATTCTCATATATTGTTGAATTATGGAAGTATGTTTTAAATATAGAAAGTACAATGCCAAATATTAATTTGATTATTTAAACACTAATAAGGAATAATACTTAGCTTATTGAATAAGTAGATATGGGAAGTGCATATGCATAAATAGTCAAGATGATACTCAACTGTGATTCATATGATTTTACAAATTAACTCATTGTTAGCTTGTACATTATTATCAAAATAAGGACACTTGATTTGATGTTTCTATCTAAAAATCAATGTTTTTATCCTAGACAAAATACAAGTAATTTTTTTTTTAAAATTACACCTATGCCTTTTAGAGTTCACTATCACCTTGAAAATTATCCACTTAGATTGTGCACATAAGTTGTAGATATCAAATTTTTATGTCAAAACCTAGATTGTCCATTTAGGGCATGCCACCTTGAAAAACAAGGGTTAGTCAGCTTAATTTTATTTGAGTTGACATTAAAGAGCCATCTATTAGTGAGTGTTAATGATATACATATTGATCTGAATATGGACTTATATTGATGTAGTTCTCCCCCTTATGTGGGATTGTGTGTGAATGATGGTATACAATGCTATATTTGAATGTATGTCATGATATAACTTGTAACTTGACAAATATTTCTCATGAGCTTCACTTTGGATGATTCAAACCTATAAGAAGACTAATCTTATAATGGATTTATAAATAAAAATAATAGAAAAGTAGAACTTACTTGTGTGAATGATTATGTCAACTTAATAGGTGTTGGCCTTGGTAATTACCAAATGTACAATGAGTGGGATTCATTTTGGTTTTATATAACACATTTTGAAAGTATGTCATTAGAGGATAAATTGATAAAAATACATTGGCCATTCATATTTAAATATTTTCAAATTTTAATATTTTTAGGATTCAAACACTAGTGTTAGATCTAGGACACTAGTGTTAAAGTTAGTGTCCTAACTTAGATGGTAGTGTTTATGATTATCAAGAGTTACTAAATACTTGTAATCAATAGTGTAAAATATATATCAAATTTAAATCATACTATGGGATGTAGGTAGTTTGAATAATTAGAATATCAAGATCATATTATAAAATAATTATTTATGCACAATGAAAAGGTAAACATGAACCTTGCAGTAGCAGAATTATTCTAAACTAAATAATGAAACTATAAATGATATTTTTAAGTGTACAATACTAATTTAGCATACAAAATCCATATTTATAATCTACACTCACCTTCCTTAACATTTATACCTATTGATATATATTTTACATCTTTACCTACCTTGTTCTTCATAATATGAAATCCACATGCTTCCAAAATTTTCCTATGTTGCACATATTCCCAATTACAATCCCATTCACTTGAGTATTATCATTTTATTAATTATATTTTGGAATTTTTTTTATTGCTATTATTTATTTATTTTTATTAATGTCGATTTTGGAATACAAATGAATATTTAAGTGTTTTAGTAAATATGTTAGTTGAGGAATATTATTTTATTACAAGTCAATATATGTTTTAAGCAATGTGACTTTTTAGGTGGTTATTATTATTATCTTAATGATTAATATAAATTTAGGAAGTACTTAAAAAATATAGAGGATATAAATATTTTTTCCCTAAAATATAGATTATTCAAATAATATTATTTATTTCATTGATCAATGTGGATGTCAAATAGTATGTGTTATTTAAAGGGACATTCATAAGAATGAATAACCATATGGGACATAGAAATTATTAAAGTTTATTATTATACATTTAATTTAATAAGAATTATATTCTTAACTTTAAATTAAAATTTAGACAATTTATTATTATATTATAATATTATAGATAAAAAATTATGATGATGATATTTTGGTATATTATTTAATGGACAAGTATAAATAGTATGCATGAATGTAGTGTATGGTGACATTATAATAAATTATGAGGATGATATTTTGTTATATTATTTAATGGACAAGTATAAATAGCATGAACAAACTCAAGGGCTTGGTGTATTGGTGAGGTACAAGTAGTTTGTACTCATCAACCCAAGTTCCATTCCCATTGAATACATGAGAACTCTTTCAAAAAGTGGTCATGTGGACACCTTGAGGTAGGGGTCAAATTTCTCCTTGTGGACCATGCGAAACATAGTAGGGTGTTTCAGATGTGAATCATTCAGTGGACATTATAGACCCACGCCCACCCACATGTCCCACCTCGAGAAGGTGCTCGCCCATTACTCTGATTCATAGCTCCAGTATATCAAAAGCACTTATCCCAACATTTAGCCCTTGTGGTGGTGACTCAATGGTAAAGAAGGTGGGCTTTACCTAGTAGGTCCCGTGTTGAAATCTCCCTTGCCATTGGTAGTTGACTCTTCAAATGACAATGCTCCCCATAGGTCTTTAAAGGTTCCCCCTATTTAAATAGTCAAAAAAGAACCGCTTACCAATATCAAGACATTATAATAAATTTTCAATGCATCTTATTGACTTTCATAAATGCTAGGGTTTAAAATTTTGTTTTGCAGTACTTCCATGTCAAAAATTAGTGTCATAACACTTATTCTCAACACCATAGTGAAAATGTTCTCAACACCACGTCATTCACTACTCTGCTGAAAAGTATATGTATTTGAAAATTACCTCATACATTTCTATAATTTTTATTTTCATTAAATAGAAAAAGATAAAATAAAATGTTTCATTCTATGACCAAAAAAATTAAAAGGAAGGCTATAAATATTTATTAATCCCATATCTCCCTTATCTGGTTACATATTTTTGTATATCTAAATTGATTTGCTTCACAAATTGGCTCTGGTAAAATACCCTACAAATTTTCAATCGGCTATATTAACCCAACTTTTAGTAATGACATTTCATTAATTATTGTGTTCAACCAAATATTGGTATTGTTATTTTTCTGTTCAATGAGTGGTATTTGGGTTTTTTCTATTATTTTCTTGGTTTTTGTTTTAAAACATAGATTTTAAAGGTATTTTTATAGCACAGACATTGAAAATATCTTGGAAACAAGTGAGTTTGAAGGGTATTTTATTGAATCCAATATGTTGATTTATCTTTTTTAAGAACAAAATGATAATAATTTTTATATCTTACTTGATTACAGAGTATGTCTGGGATGGGGGATTTGTATAAAGAGAGATGTTTATAGTCATGGAATTTTGTTATATTATAATTAGTTGTCTATTTTTATTTTTTAAAACCAAAATAATTAATTATGAAAACCTAATAATTGTTTTATCGACTAAATATATATTATTCTTCTTTATTTTAAAATATGCCCTATTTATATATAATATTTATATGGTTTGATTGTTTTATCATTAATTTATTTCATATATCTTTAAATGTTAATAAACTATGGCTTATAGAAGCTGTAAATGTCATCCACTCTTATGACAAAATAATGTTTGTAGTTAATTATTAATAACCATTGAAATAAATTTTTCTAAAAAGATATTGTTATTATAAATGAATTCATAATCTATTGTGTGATGATTTTGTAGTATATAGCTAACCATTATAGTATGTCTAAAAAAATTGCATCTATTGGTTAATGTAAACACTAAAATCTAGCCAATAAATGCTTGGAAATGTTTGTATTTGACATCTTTTCTTTACTTAGTCAATTCATTATTTTGATAACCCACAATATCTAAGAAATCATTTAAAAATTCATTATTTTGATAACCCACAATCTCTAAGAAATCATTTAAAGTCTTTTAATTACTAAGGACATCTTTAGACTTATCTATTTCATCCATATTTAATGAATAATTATTTGTCCCTCTTATTTTAGAGGCCTATATAATTTTAGGATAAATGTGCTCTAGGAAGATAAGAGTGTATTGCACACCTATCTAGAAACAGACTTGTCTTCCACGCTTTAAAACCTATATTTTCAAAATGACAAGCTTACTAATGATTTTATCATTCACATTAATAGGTTAGTTATCAAAAACATTATACATACATGCATACATACATGCATGCATGCATGCATGCATATAAGGACATCACGGGTCACATTTTATAGGACCTAGTTTTACAAGAAACTTATATTTCTAATTTCATAAACATCTATTTTTTGAGTAAACATACTTATTGTAATTATTTTGTAATTTTTCATTCCTTCATCAAGTCTATCATTGTTTATTATAAGTTGAAAGTACCCCTTGTAAATAATTATTAAAAAAATATATTTCCATTCATATGATATTCCCTAAAGTGATAGCTACATCATCATGAGGCCTTTTAGGCTATGTAGGCAATAATTAGTCAACAAGGAATTTTTTTAATATTGATCAACTATTCCCACTTCCCCCATTTTCCCCTTTTGCATTTGATATAGTTTTGTTTGGTTGTGTATGATTAGGGTTATAATGTTACAGTTCTTACATACATCAATTAAGGGCATAGAAACATGTTGCATAGATATGCAAATGAATAAATCAAGATTTTTAAAATCTAGCACAAAGTCTTAATGGACAAAGCTTCACTACATAGACAATAAAACATTGTGCTCCTATCTGCCTCATGTGGCTTTGTCCCAGTAGATAGTGAGCCACTATTTTATAATACATTTGTGTTTGAAAGTATTTTTAGATAAATAAAGATTGAATAAATTTAATAGAATGTGAAATAAATCATTAGCAAGGATAATTATATAATCCTAACCCTAGTTTTCATTTTTAACAAATTTATAAATTCTATAGATCTATATATTCTATGTTATAGATCATCCCCAATCATATTTCAATAGTTTACATTTCAATTTTGAGTTAATTGTAATTCATAATTAATTTTGGTGTAAACATTTTAGTGAACTTACTATTGTTACAACATTGATTGTTGCTTGTTGATTTTTTGCTTATTATCTCAAATTAATTATTTAAATTTTTGACACTAAAGAATATATTACTCAACCACGAGTAATATTCATAACATAATGATTCAATTTTTTCATCTTTTGAGTAATTAGACATTGAAAGATATTTTTTTGTCACATTGGATAGATAGGACATAAAAGATCTATCTTTTCACTTCTTGTTGAATTTTGTTGTTTTCCTTTCCAAAAATATTTTTTATTTATTTGAATTTATTTGTTATTTTCCCGTACTTATTTTAGAAACAAGGTTTTGGTTATTTTAAAACCCCTAAGTGATTTAAGTGAATTGATATGTGGTGTTCTATTTAAAGACATCATGGCCCGAGAGATTTTTAGTCCAATAATCATAGCCATAGTACAACACTAAACACATATGTTTACATGTACCTCACTGTATATAAGAAACACCTAGGGTCCTTTTATTTATACCAATAAAAAGCATTTTTAATCCTTTTGATTTGTGGTACACATGAGAGGAGCCTATCACCTATGGAAATTAATCTTAACATACATATTGTTGAAATGAGGGTTAATGGGATATAGTCATGGATATACCTCTATAGTTAGATCGTTAAAAAAATTAGGCTAACACTAATCAACAAATATGGGAAATTATATTTGATCTAAAACTTGAAAATCTTTGGTTGAAAGATAATTCAAGAAAAAATAAAAAGAAAATTTAAATAATGCTATCTCTAAGAAGAGATGTTTTATTAATCAAATTTGTAGACCCAAACATATGCTTATCTCTGAGAAGAGATGTCTGATTTCCATTTCAAGTTACATCGTCATTTATACATGTTTTTAAGGTGTGGGTAGGATGTGGAAGGTCACCAATATCAAGGGAGATGAATTGGTTTGACTTCTATGATTTACAACAATACAAAATTTAAGGAAACACTATTTTTAGAAACTTACTATTTTTATACTACCCTACTAAAATTGTAATTTGGAGCACTTAAGTTGGGTTTTAGGGGGTCAAAATTCATTGAGAAACTATCCATACCATCTCGCCATTTTCTCCTCATTCTTAGCTTTCCAACGGTTCAAATGGTGAGTCAATTGGAGCTACAGTGCAAAAGCTATAACTCCTGGAAGTTTTGTCATCAATTGGAGTGGACCCGTCACCTAAATTGTCAGCTGAATTGTTACCTAGATCATTCCTCCCTCCTTGAGAAGAAATGATCAAGTGTGGAAATTTTACTTTGATTTTATTCTCAATGCATACTTGAAATGGACTATGATTTATGGAAATATGCAAGGCTTGATTGTTCACCATTTCTACCTGACCATCAGTCTGTGGATGGAAGGCCATGAACTTCTTCAGCTTGGTATCTATTTGATTATATTTTTGTGTTGTTTTGTAGTCAAGGTTGCAACATTGGCCCTTTTGGATTCTTGTGGCTTTACCACCATGAGAAAAAATTTCTTAGCACTAATCAGAGAGATAGACATAGAAGGTGGTACCTTTGGTACCCTGTAATGTCATGTTCCAAGAGTGAGAGTAATCATTCAAGTTCTTGATTCATAGATGCCATGTCGATCATACATGAATGGCTAACCAAAGAGTACATCACAAACATCTAGATTGACCACATCACATAAGACCTCATCTTGGAAAGGCTTTATTGCATATGAGAGAAGACATTGGTGGGTGACACAGAGGTTTCTCCCTAGACTCAACCATCCAATACTGTATGGTTTTGGGTGAGGCTTTATGGACAAATTTAGGCTTTTCACAACATTATCAGAGATTAAATTCTTTTGACTTCCACTATCAAGAATGAAATGTAGAGGCTTACCTTTCACCCATAATTTAGAGTGAAACAACCTTTCCTTATCATCTAGCCTCTCCTCGTGGGTCTATGATGAAGAAAAAATGGTTTCAGGCTCACCATCTATAATCTCTTTGACTACAGGGTCTGTATGAGGTAGAACAGTGGATGTTGAGGATTGTGACTCAGAAAGTAGGGACTTGATGGCTTGACATTATTCTTTACAGTGAGTTCCAAATTTGTGATAATCACACCACTTCTCAGTCAGTCCTTCCTTTTGCTTCCAATTTTGGCCTCATGTTTGACCTTCATTGTCACTTTTCCATTTTGAAGGCTAACTCTTTATATTCATTCTTTCATGCTTCTACTCAATCTTTACTAGGAACTTGTACGCTTCACCAAGGGTTTTCAAATTAAAGAGTTCCATTTCTCCCTGTATGTACCATTGTAGTCCACCATGGTATTTGAGAACCTTGTGTTTCTCACTTTCTTAGATGTCTAATCTCACAAATACACAATGAAAAATGTCAATGTAATCTTAAACAGACTATTCCTTACCTTGGTGAAGTTTTTGCCACTCTATATACAGATCATCATATGCTCCAATGGGGTAGTAGTCTTCCTTTATAGCTTCTATGAAATCATCCCAGGTAGGTTCTATCTCAAGGCTAATATCATCTACATTGAATCTCTTTTTGTACACTTCCCACCAATTTTTGACAGGCAATGATGCTTTCAAAAGAACAAAAGTGATCTTCTCTTTATTGGTGAATTTATTTATAGAAAAATAAGATGAAAATTGATCCAACCAATTTTATACTACATCAACATTGATTTTGCCTTCAAATGTAGGGATATCAAAATTCACCTAAACTTTGAAAGGTGTTGGGGCACTGAAAGGATGTGGGGGTGTGGATGAGGAGCCAAAATTTCCCATCGAGATTTATTAGAGAATTTGAGCAAATTTTTGTAGCATCTGCACTTGCTATTGTTGGAGGGCATCATTCACCATTTCCTTGAAAGGATCAGATGTCTTGGTGTTTTCTACCATTTGAAGTTATTTGGAGCAAATAGGTGGGTAGTCTATTGGTTCTATTTTCCACCCAAGATTCCTATAGTTTGACCTGTCCTCGGGATCATACACTCTAAATACAAACCACTCTAATACCACTGATTTGAAACTTAAAAAGCTTTAGTTGAAAGATAATTAAATAAATAATAACAATATAATTCAAATAATGATATCTCTAAGAAGAGATGTTTTATTGATCAAATTTGCAGACCCAAACATATGCTTATCTCTGAGAAGAGATGTCTGATTTCCATTTTGAGTTACATCTTCATTTATACATGTTTTTAAGGTGTGGGGAGGATGTGGAAGGTCACCAATATCAAGGGAGATGAATTGGTTTGACTTCAATGATTTACAACAATATAGAATTCGAAGAATTACTATTTTTAGAAACTATTTTTAGAATACACTACTAAAATTGAAATTTGGGGCACTTTCATTAGGTTTTTGGGAGTAAAAATTCATTGATAAAATCTCAATGCCATCTCACCACATTCTCTTCATTCTTATCTTTCCAACGATTCAAATGGTGAGTCAATTGGAGCTACGGTGCAAAAGTTAGGGCTCCTGAAAGTTTCGTCATCAATTGGAGTGGACCCATCACCTGAATTGTTACCCGGATAAATATTTAAGATCCTACATTTCATTTAAACCCTTTCCTATATTACCCTTTTATCCTTGATTTTTTATTGCATTATCTTCTTAGATAATAACTTTCAATGATTTATCTTGTATACATAATCATTATTTAATTGATTCATTATATAACACTAGGTTAATTTTTTATTTCCTTTTACATTATATAATTGAATTTATTGTTACCTCTCATATTCCATTTCAAAAATTTGGTCATTATGTACAAATATTTTTAAAATATGAATATAATCAAGAAAATAAACCACAACTTGAGGACTCATAAGTGTATTACTTCCTATTGTTCTCATATTTCCTCATTTCCTCCTTATCCTAAACCCCTCCCATCATTTGAGTTATGTCCTAGAAAATATCAAATTATTTGGGGATAACATCTCTCATAGATATTTCAACCAATTTTAGAGCTAGAGGCATTGGATATAATAAAAAAGTCCATCCCTTGCAGAAAAATTCAAGATATGTTATCTCATGTAATCATAACTTTTTATTCTAAAACTTGTTGTAATATCCTTGAATCTAAGTTTATTCTTATCACAACTAGGTGTCAAAGATCATGTACTCAACCCTTGGTTCTTCCTTATACTTTCCCTCACCCTAACCCTATTATATTTTATAGTATACCTCTTATCTGTCCACAACTTATTTGAGGCTCTCAAGTATATTTTATTCAAAGTAGATGAAGATTACCTCCATTAAATTCCCAACATCAAGCATATATTATCCATATTCCTCCTCCACCTCCTCCAGATAATTCAAGACAAGCTTACCAACCCAAATGGTATGATCTCATTAAGGAGTTGTGTAATATACTATCCAAGATTTCTATTATATATTTATTGAAAAGGGCACTAGTTTATAAGGATATTATATATGAAATTTTGTGAGATACTAATAATCCTATAAACACATAACTAGCTTCATTTGATTATATAATGAGAACCTAAAAATATGTTGATAGTTTTATTTATTTTGATAAAGAATATTTTCCTCCTAAACACATTATTACTTGCATAATTATCCATTATTTATATAGGTTCAAATTCATGAAAATTTTATTGACTGAGCTTTAGTTGACATTGGTTCTAAAGAAAATATTTGTAGTTATAACCTCATATGAAAATTGGGCTTTAACACAATCAATATTAAATAAAAATAGAACCCTATACATAACTTAGAGAATATTCTAACATAGTTACTAGCAATTATAACATTGGAAATACCAGTAATTCCTAAAATTATCTCTATTGTCTTTCAAGTGGTTGGGGATCAATTAAAATATAATATATTATTGGGATGATCTTGGATTAATGTTATGGGGGATATCCATTATAAATTTCATAGGTGAATAGAGTTTCTAGATGATTCACATGAGTATACAATTCAACTGATACACATTTTTCTATATTATAACTTCACACAATTTGATAACATTTATTTCATAGCACCTAAGTAACAAATTCTAATTGCATAAATACATATTTATGAGGTGGGTGAATCATGCGAAGTGGTCGATATTGAATAGATTTATCCAAGTACTCAACACATAGATAAACCTATCATATAAATCTTGATAAAGGAACAAAAATATACAAAGTTGGAAGAGCTTATCATGACTGAATACAATAAGGAGTTACCTCATAGATTCCATAGAGTCTATTATAAAATTATTACTATCGGTTAATATAGAGGATTCACTTTTCAAAATATAAGATTACTAAAGTAATGATGATGAAAATACATAAAAATTAATAGATGAAAAAATGTGAAAATTATCATTCAATCCCATTGACGAAGATGAAAACCTATCTCATTCTTTATTTACATTAATTTTATCAGGTGAATACAAGGTTATGTCTCTACTACGAAATAATGGTAAAGAAGTAATTTATGAATAAGAGGTTACAAAAAATACTTACAATACCATATCATAGGGAATTTCACACTCCACTGATTTAATATATTTTAATCATATAATGATCACATCTTCTAAGTAAAAATTGAAAGCTCAAAAAAATCAACATTAAAAAATACAATCATCACAAAAATATTTTGGTTTATACAAATAGTGATTTATTAATAAAATAATTTCAAAACAATAATAAAATAATCCCACTGAAAATGTGGTCACAAAATAGATATCAAAGAAAATTTTCTATTATATATATCCACTAATTATAAAACCATTTATGGATAGTAAACAATGTACTAAAGTTTTGGTTACATATCTTCAAGAGGCTAACATATGTAGTATTATTATTCTCAAATATATTGGGTATGGCACACATCATCTCCATTAAGATAGAGGTTCCAAATAGTGAATTGGATAAATTACATTACTATAAATACTAAAACTAAATATTTATAGCATCTCAATTTTATAAATTTAACTCATACCAATCAGGGCTCTACCTTTCAGTTTTGGACCTTTCCACTACCAAAATGCTTGTATTTTCCCTCTCACTATGCCTAATTTATTATCTTATAATCTTATCCTTATAATTTTGATGATCAATATCTCTTATATTGCACAAAAATATCAAACATGATATACATCATTCACTTTCAATTTCAGATCCTCAACTATTTTATATCCTTATGGATGCTACCAACCACAAAGGGACACTAGTATCAATTATACTATTCAGATCCTTATCTAGTGTCTCAAGTTGTCAAAAGTTATCCAAATTGAAAATGTTTCTATACATCTGGGTCAGCATATTTATTTTATTAAACCTTATCATGAGATATTATCAAAAGGTGTAGTATAAATACCATTCTAAACCTTCTCATTAATCATCTAGAAAATACCAAGAAAGTACCTATTCAAACTCATTCAATTAGTTTCACAATAGATATCTACTACCTTATCAATCCTTGTTTTCATATCAAATATATAAGAAGTCATAAAAAAAGGTTTTAAGCATCCAAAGATATTCCCATGAGTTGTATTTATCAATTTAAAAGCTAAATCATTGCATGTGTCTACCTATAACACATTACACCATTGTTTAAACACACTACTACACATATAGGACAACTATATAATTCTAAGGCCCTCCTTGGAGTATTTTATATGTAGGCAGTGGTCATTGACATAGGGATCTTTAAGGTCAGCTTGACACCATGAGCCCACTACCTCATTTTTAAAAAAATACATCCCAAGGGTGAAAAAGAGTGAAAATTTAAGGTTTGATATATAATCACATATATATCCTATACTACAAATCTAAATACATCATTGAAAAGGTGACATAAAACTCATAACAATGATTTTCGTCACATCTCAATATTGCACATATCATCTACTAGATAGTAGTTTCATGAAATGGATAGTAACATCAATGATAGTATCCCAAGGTCAACAATAGTGTTTGTGACTCATACACATCATTTCCAAAATCTGACGAATGTCTTAGAATCATGATCCTGCATACTTATACCTATATAGAACTTAAATTTTCTTCCACATTATTTTAACCTTTTAGGGTTTTACTAGATGTAATCTTATGTAATTAAAGGGATGAGTATACTGCTAATCTAGAATAAAATTAGAAACTATTGATTCAATTGCACTTTCCAAAAATAGCAAGTGAGAGAAGAAAAGGAACTTATTTGGAAATAAATAGAGTTTTACATGGATTAGGGTACTGGAAATGACTGAGCAGACATAGATAAATCTTTTATCTTTTGATTGTTTATTGAGATCTAGTTCTCAATAGTATCACCCCTCTCACGATAGTAGCACCATGTGGTACTAATGTCCAATTATGGCACTAATTTCCTTCCTATAAGGATTATTTATAACATTCAATTAAGTTATGTGAGGTTATATAGGTGACTCTATGTCTCTCAGGGGCTCGTTTTTGACACTATTTTGCCTAAATATTCTCCAAAACGCTAATGAATAATTGCACACATAAAGCAATAAATGTATCAAATGCAGAAGGTAAAGGTAAAATTGGGTTTTGGGATGTTATGATCACATAAAGTAGAACCCTTATTGTTCTTTCCATTACCTACATTAACCCCAATGCTAGGGGTCTTATATTTCATGTAGTTCTCCCTTAGGGAACATGCACCATCAACATGCACATTATGCTATAATTATTTTCACGTAGGCCCTTCTTTGATCAAACATGCAAATGTCTAGGTGTGAAACTAAGTAGTATGCAAAGTATTTGAGCTACACTATTGGTTGATGTTATTTTAATAAGTTCTAAAATAGTAAGTGCTCCATTTAAAATACCTTTTGAGGCTCTTTATATAGGAGGATCTTTTTTTAGAATGTAATACCTTATTTTTTGGCCAATAAATAATAAAAGAGATATAAAAACATAAGAGAAGGCTCATAGAGGGGTTAAGACTCAAACACAAGTGAAAGGGCATGTTAGACACTAGATCCACAAGTGAACACTAGTTTTATATGGTTCCACTATTTTTAAAGTGGCACTAGTGTCCTAAGGCCTATAACAGAGAAAAAGTCTGGGAGGATAGGCTAGGTGCCCCTAAGACTACAAAAAAGGTGACCTGTGACTATTGGGAGTGTTGAAAATAGGGAAAATAAAACACAATAAATATTGAAAGACTCTAAATGACTAAGTGAATAAGTAATTTAACCATCATTAAGACCTTCATGTCGAATAAAAACAAAATAAATAGTACTTATGGTTGCTTGACCAAATTAGGGTGTTTACATTTTCCCCCCTTTTATTTTAGTAATGCAATGAAATGACAGTACTAGAATAAAATAAAATAGGAGTGTGTACCTATGTTTACTTATGTAAATGCAATCTATATTTTGGCCCACTTCTTGGCCAAAGAAGTGGATAATAATTGGATTGTAATATGTTAAGGGGAGACACATGGTGTGGATGCCCCATGTATTAAAATTGCATATGTGAAATGAATGTGTGGAGAAATAAGGCTCACTTTTCCCCACTCTAAATTTGAGTATGTATAATTGAGTGTGTGGAAAAACAAGGCTCACTTTCCCCCACTCTAAATTTGAGTATGTGAACTAGGTCTAGTGGAATGATATGGATCAACCATTGTAGATGGTCCTATGACCCAAACTAGTGAAAACCTAGTTACTATACTAGTGATGATACTGAGTGTAATCTAATAAATCTAAGAATGGGTATCAAGGATGTGCACTCTGTACTATGCCCCCTAATCCTAGTATATAATAAATGTATATGTCTATCTAAATATTTGAGTGAAATAGTATACTTGAGTCAAAACTATATATCTATGTAGAAAGTATATCTGAATACTTGTGTAAACTTGCATAA